>PVKE010017896.1:0-30209 GCA_004027555.1 Craseonycteris thonglongyai
TATTTTATTCTTTTTGATGCTATTATAAATGGAATTATTTTTCTTAATTTCTCTTTTGGACTCTTCATTTTATAGAAACACAACTGATGTTGGGGCACTGATTTTATATCCTACAATTTTGCCGAATCTGAGTTCGTTATCTTTTGTGGACTCTTTAAGGTTTTCTATATCTATGATCATATCATCTGCAGAGATAACTTTATTCACCTCCTCCAAAAAGTTAATTCTTTTTTTAAAAACTTATTTTTATTGTTTTTGACAGAGAGAGACAGAGAGAAGGGGGAGGGCCCAGAGCATTCTCCATAGTTGTACGCCATCATCTTTCTATGTAGTTTCATTCCAGAGGTGGGCGCGGGGCTGCGCGGGGCTGCACGGGGCTGGCCAGGGGCCTCCCACATAGGAAGCTCACCCCGGTGAGAACTGCACTGGGGCCACACTCCTGTTCAGCATATGGGTCCACATAGGCTGGGGCCACAATTCAGTCCTCAGACCCCAGGGCTGCAAGACCAGCGCTTAACCCTCTGAGCCATCCTGGCTTCCCCGTTAATTCTGTATATGTCATGTTGTATTATATTGTGATGTTCTGACCTTAACTCAGATTCATTAAGCTTGTATTTACATGGGAGGAGAGGAGGGTGTCATGGAAAATCCTGTTTGGATCCTATAGTCCAGCCCAAGGTCACACAGCAAATTAGAGGTTCAACAGGCATCTGAAAACTGATCTGTGTCCCCCCTCTTAGCTTTCTAGGAGCAGAAAAAAAACAAGCTGGGGAGCTATGATGTCAAGCCCTTGCCTAGAAGGCATCTATGGGACTGAGCCTGATTCCTTTCTGCTTTCACCCAAGGCTTTCCTTATCTTAGGAAGTGGAAAATCTGGCTGAATCCCAGTGTATCCATCTGGTTAAAATAAACATCCTGGGTGGTCTAATATGGAAAAGAACTTGAAGTCAGATTTGGAAGTGGGAGAGACAGATTTGGAATTAGGACAAATTTGCCTTTGGTGATGTTGGGGCTTTTTTTTTTTTTTAAAGATTTATCTTACTGTTTTTTAATAGAGACAGAGAGAAGGGGCAGGGCCCAGAACAGTCTCCATAGTTGCACATAGTTGGTTTTTCCACACAGTTTGATTCCACAGGTGGGCGCAAGGCTGCACAGGGCAGGAACTGGGCCGGGGTCTCGCCCAGGTGAGAACTGAACTGGGAGGCACTCCCCAGTTCAGCACACGGGTCCACACGGGCCGGGGCCGGGATTCGATCCTCGGTCCCGGGGCTGCAAAGTGGGCGCCTAACCCACTGAGCCATCCCGGCTTCCCATGTTGGGGCTTTTTAGCACCACTTAAAACACATTATCTCAGACTTGGGAGTGAGTACAGACATAACTTGGAGATTTTGTGGGTTCCATTCCAGTCTACCACAATAAAATGAGTCACAATATTTTTGCTAGTGGAGAGTTATGCCTTCAATTTGAAAAAAAAAAAGCATCTGTGAATTTCAATAAAGCAGAGAGCAATAAAATGAGGGATGTCTGTATATCCTCCCAGCTGAATTCCTCTGTACTACTGCCAGCTGCTAGTAGTAGGGTTTGGAGAGGAAGGTGTGCTCTGAGAAGTAAGATTGTGGCCCCAGGGATGCTGGGATAGCTCAGCAGGTTGAGTGTTTGCCTTGCAACCGTGAGGTCAGTGGATCAAATCCTGGTCTCCACCCCTTCAAACTTGTATGCTGAACTGTGGCACAACTAGTAACTGCTGGGATAGGGGCAAAGGTTCTTGCCTTGTATGTGGGAGGCCCCTAGTTTGGTTCCCGCCCCTTGTGGCCCCACAGCCACCTGTGTGGAATGAAACCATGTCACAATTAATGATGTACAACTATGGAGACTGCTCTGGGCCCTCCCCTCTTCTCTGTCTCTCTCTCAACCTTCTCTCAAAAATAAATCTTAAAAAAAAAAAAGATTGCAGCCCCAGACAGACATAGATGGAATCACAGAAATTAGGAGTCTGGAGTGTGTGGGGTTGGGGGTAGGGGGTGGACCATGAGCCATGGAAAGAACAGCTGCTGTAAAGTAAAGGTGATTTTGTATTCTGGTCCTCTTTTCTTTTTGCCTAAAATAAATGTTTTACCAGCACTGTTGAGCCCTTACTCTGCCAATTTTGCTAAACATTTTACATACATTTTCCTACAAAAGCTGGCTGGGCTCTTAACCACTATACTGAATTCCTCTCCTTCGACCTTTATTGTACATTTTTCTATAGTGAAAGTGAATTGCTTATGTAATTAAAATGACAATCTCAAGAAGCTATACTTGACCTGGGGGTGAAGGAGAATTCAAATCGTAGGGGGAACTACTTGGTGGTACCCTCCTTCTCATCTTATGACTTTGAAAGATGAGGTGCTGTCTTCCCACTCTAGCAGTGTTCTGGGGATTAGTGATCTGGGGGATAAATCAGCATCCTGATTATAAGTGATTGTGTCCCTGGAGCAGCAGCAGAAAGATCTGTGCCATTAGTGAGGAGTGCAGACTCCTGGACTCTGAGGGTGAGGTCTGGAAATTTGCATTTTTGTAAGCTCTCCTGATGTCTTGATGCACAGTAAGCTGGAGAACTACTTCCCTGGGTAATTAGCCCCAGTTCTGCCACTTAAAAGTTGTGTGGTATGAGGCAAATTATTTTAACTGTTCTGGTTTATTCTCAGCCCTATGCTGAGATCAGATAATAACAGTAAAATGGACTATCCTATTTCATCCTCCTAAGGGGTGAATATTCCCATTTTATTGATGAAGAACCTGAATGTAAATGGGCTTGCTATGGTCATAACAGCTAATGAAGTGAGCCACAGTTTGAACCCAGGCTTAGATCATAGAGAAGTGCTTTAGAAATTAGTAACATTGAGGGCAGTGACGATTGTTCATATTCCCCTTGAGTTCCAACCCTCATTCTGAAGCTCTAGCGGCTAACATAATAAGGGGATAGCCACATCATGGCAGACCTGGCTCCCCCCCTCTCCCCTTTTCTGGGAGCTTTCACATGATCAGCTTCCAAACTAGTGTACTTTTTTTTTTTAAGATTTATTGTTTTGAAAGGAGGTGAGAGAGAGAAGTGGGCAGGGCCCAGAGCAATCTCTACAGCTGTACATTAGTTTTGAGTTTCATTCCACACAGGTGAATGTGGGGCCACGTGGGGCGGAACCCAACTGGGGCCTCCCACTGAAGTTCAGCATGTGGGTTTATATGGGCTGGGGTAGGGACTCGATCCCGATCTCACAGTTGCAAGGCAAGCACTCAACCTGTTGAGCCAACCCAGCATCCCTAAAGTATACTTTTAAAATCCAGAGTCCTGATTCACACCCTGGAGATTATTTTCTTTTAAAGGTTTTGTTTTGTTTTTTGACAGAGACAGAAGGAGCAGAGCCCAGAGCAGTCTCTGTAGTTGTACATCATCAGTTTTTGGTTTCATTCCACACAGGTGGGCGGGGGGGGGCCTCCCACATGGAAGGCACCCCCCACCCCCTTCATGAGCTGGGGGCTGAACCAAGGGCCTCCCACACATGGGAAGCTTGCCCCGGCAAGGGTCTGAGTTGGGGAAAATTTCCTAATGGGATCTATGGAGAAAGTATCACTTTCTGTAGCAGTGGAAAGGAAAAGGCCTTCCTTCCTTGCCCACCAGTCTAAAAGCACACCTACCATACCCCTCCATCACTTCTTCCTTTTTTACTATTGGACAATCTTTAAGTTTACATCAATACCCAAGGGCTTAAAAGTATCATGGCCCCCTTGTTAAGAGTAGGGGCATAGAAAGGGGGAGGGGGCTCTGATAATACATAGCCAACCCAGTATCCAGTACCATACTCAAAACTGGGGAGCAGAAATATTTATAAACTTATTTCCTCAATGATAGTTATGGGAAAGGTCCATGGCCTTAAGTAACATTTCTAGCTTCAGAATAGAGGCCCTAGGCACATCATCCTTGTCAACTTTTACTGTGTGGGGGCTTGTTCCCCTCAGAGCTCAATTTGAAGCTTGATGCACTTTTGGTTTCAGTTCTTTGAAAAGACTTTAAGAAGCCATCTCTTCTAAGGCAGTTAAACCACTCGAGTCACTTCCCCCTTTTGAGAATAATTTTCCAGATGTAAAACCGAGTATTAAACTAATTTTGAAAGGCCCTTCTATCCTATTCTGCCAAGCCCCACAGGCCAAGAGTAGTTTGAGGGATACTGAGAGGGAAGTTGGAAAACCAGGACCGGATGGTTAAGTTGGGGCTCTTTAGTTTGGGGGGGGGGGGGAGGAGTAGGGAATTGGGGAGGCTGTGTCCAAATGCCTAAAACGGTGACTTGTGGGAGATTTGCCATCTGCCATCCAGGTGTACTGGGGAGAAATCAGGAAGAAGCCAATTTGGTTCAGAAAAAACTTCTAGTGCTTAGCCCAGACAAGACTAGCTAGCTAGATACCAGTAGGCTACGAACTGCCCATTACTAACTTCAAATAAGGTCCAGGCAGCCCTCAAGGTGACGTTCAAGTAACAAGTCCCATTTCTTTACTTAAGAAAAGGGCACCTCCCTTGTGTATAAAAATTGAGATAACATTGCACTCAGGCATATAGCAAGAATGTCTACTGCTGTGTAGACTGTGATTTTATAGTTTGTACTGCAATTATGTATAGTCACTTTCATTGTGACAAATGCAACCCACAGCTAGCTTACAGTAATTTAGATAAGTGTACAGAATTCTAGTGGTACTTGTTTCAGAAATGACTGGAGCATCCATTCCATCTCTTGTGCTGGCTTCATACTAGCCATGCACTTTCCTCATTGGGAGGGGGTTGATGGGGAGTTGCCAGCTCCCTGCGTTCCCCACCACTTAACCCCAAAGCATGACTATTGATAGCAGGGAAGACTGGTCCAGCTTGAGATGCATATGCTTCCTGCACACTGATGAATGGATATGGAACAGGGTTGAGGCCAAGGAAATAAGGATCGAAGTGTACAACACTTATAGGTGGCTGCTAGAAGGGTGAAAGTAGGCAGAAGGACTCAGCAAATGCCCCATCTCCAGGCTGGGCCCACGGTCACAGTAGATCTGTTTTAAAAGCAAAACATAACAAAACCCAAAACAACTTTATTTGACAAAAGACAAAAACAAGTTATTTACAGTAGTTTTTTGCTCAAATTATTCAATGGGATAACTGTGCTTCTCCTTGGGTTTATCTCACAACCGAACCAAGCAGAGGCTGCCCCACCCCTAGCTTCCCTATCTTGCACAAGGGGGGGGGAATGCCAACCAGAATTCAGCAGCATGGCTCCCGCACCCCTCATTGCCTCCCCTGCTCAGTGCACTGTGGGAAGGAAAAGTTCTACCCCAGCCTAATACACTCCCAGAGTCCCCTGCTACAAGCGTCTTGCAACAGTCACACCAGACCTGGTCTCACAGACATGGGTGGGGTGGAAGAGGCTAAACAGCAGCTTCATCTAATCTTGAAGCTGCCCTGTTCATTCTTCCCTAGCTAGGCCTCAGGAGGGTGAGGATCCCTGATCCCCCATCTCCTGACCCCCGGGCTCAAAAAAAGAGAGGAGGGCACAAGGGCAGGGTGGGGGAGGCAAGAGTCTAGGAAACTTGTCCACTTGTCTAGGAAGCTAAGCCCTCTCTCCTAAAATAATCCCCACTCCCACAGCAATGCTACCAAGTGAGGGTGCCTCCTTGAAGCCCTCAGGGATCATTCCAGAAAGGACAGAACACACGTTGCTGCCTTTCTTCAGGACAAGCCCACCCAGATCAGTCAACACAGTATTTCCTCTGGCCCTTGTGTCCCACCTGGCAAGTCCAGAAAACTACAGGCTGGGGTTCCTGTCTTTTGGCCCAGTAAAAATGTTATTCAGAACAAAAATATTTCAGCTAACAATAACCTAGGATTAGTGTTTCTTAGGATATATAAAGATGGGGTATGTTGCTGTTGAACATTATAAGCAATGAAACAGCAAAATAAAAACTGGTGAGGAGGGAGAATAAGACCAACTGTGATCTGTTTCACTTGAAGTTCAGGGCAGGGGCCTCTGCAACTCCAGTTTAAAGAAAGGTGCAACACAAAGACAAAGGGAACAAAGAAACAAGCTTTGTAACTTCTAGCCCTAGCCGCCTCCAGGAAGTTTCCTGCCACCATAGTCGGAAAAGCTGCCAGTAGATGGCTCACTTCTCTCCAAGTGGAAGCTACAAGCTTTTGACATGCTGGCTCCATGAATCTAAGTTCCTAAAGGAATACAAAACTCAGGCTGCAGGGCAAAGCTTTCAAGGATAAAGGAGGGGTAAACATTAAAGAGGAAAAAATAAAACAACCCACTGCCTCAACCTAGCTTACTTCCCTTCCCCCACCCCCTAAAATACAGTAAAAACAATAGAAAAAAATAAAAAACACCTCTGGTTTTATTATCCTCTGCTTTGCACCTGGAAGGTTTGGTCAGATTCTCTGTTGGACCCTTGCTCTGGTTCTATCTCCTGTGCCTGATGCAGAAAAAGAAAAGCCAAAGCCCATTAAGTTTTTCTTTCCTTTTTGGGGGGGAAAACAAACCAACAATAAAGCAACCATTTGGAATTTTGCAGATTTAGCTGGTCCCCAAAATAAAAAATCCTCCTTCCTTGTGAAATAATCACCAGTTGCATGGTGGATCATTCCCAGTTTGTCAAACTCCATCACACAATGCACTCACTCCCCACATCTGGGCTCCCTATCCCCAATAACAAACCACAGCAAAAGGGAGAAAACAAATGTAAAGTTTAGCAAAAACCTAAACATTCAACTGGAGGTGGTTCTGTTACATCTGCTGGGTGTTCCTCTTTTTTATTCACACTCACGAACTTGGAATGTCCACACTTGGCTTAACAAAAAGAGGTCGGCTCAGGGACAACTGGGACCCAGCCTAGGTCTAAACTTGGCAGGTTTCCTGTGCCCAGCACAGGCAAGCAGGCTGGGACAACAAAGGCGTCCTGCAGGTTCTCTGGAGAAGTAGCAGCAGCACCATGCCTGTCTCGGCTCTCATGGTCTCATCTCTGAGGCCTGGAGAAAAAGGCCGAATCAGCAAAGGAGAGGCCCCCACCACAGTGCAGTGACACCCAGTGGCGTCTTCCTGCTGAAGACCTCTGGACAGAGGAGATGATCCTGATGATGGCAGTGATCCAAAGAAAACCCTCTGTATGAAAAGGGGCCAAAACAGAAGCCAGGATGGCTGGCTCGAGCTCCGAGCAGCCCCTGCTGGCGGATGCCTACTTGGGGTTTTCAGAGACTAAGGGGATGGAAGTGTGCAGTAATGGGGGCGAAGGGGCCTGCTGCTTCTGAAGCTCCATCTCAGCAGCCCTCTGTAGCGCCACCTCCACCAGCAGCTGGAAGCTGCTGAAGTCCTCCTTGTCCTGCTCTGGGGGTGTGGGCGGTGGTGTGTTAAAGAGTCCACCCGTGGGGCTTCCAGCTTCAGCCCTTGTCAGCAGGGTGAGTGTGCTACCAGGGGGCACCAGGGGCTTGGGGGGCTCCAGCTCCCCTTGTGGGAAGGGGACTGCTGGCTTTTCCCCCTGGCCTGAGTGGAGTGGCATGGAGCACACGGACAAGGAGAGCACATTGGTGGGGGCGGGTACAGACACAGCCAGCACTGAGGGGCTGCCGCCACGGGGGAGGGCCACGTCTGTGGCCTTACCCCCGCGGCGGGAAATGGTGTACTGGTTGGGGTCTTGGCCGTCCTTCCGAAGCATGTCTGGGAGAAGTCGCCTCCGGGCGTTGATGAACCAGTTACATATCTGAAATGTAGGAGACTGTGATCAGTTCATGCAATCAAAACCAGCTACAAAACACCTGTGTGCCCCAGACTACAGCAGCAATAACAGACACAATCCCAGTCCTCAGACAGGTTTATGTTGGGAAGAGAGTTAAAGAACTACCGGTATAACTGATTCAGACAATGAAGGGGGAGGCACAAAGATGCTGTTGGAGACAGTAATGGGAGGACTTGGGGAAACAGGGATGGCTCAGCAGGTTGAGTGCTTGTCTTGCAGCCCCAGGGTCCGAGGATTGAATCCTGGTCCCAGCCCATGTGGACCCATGTGCTGAACTAGGATGTGCCCCCAGTTCGTTTCTCTCCAGGGCCAGCTTCCCAATGTAGGAGGCCACCGGTTCAGCTCCAGCCCCAGGTGTGCTTCCCATGTAGGAGGCCCCCAGCTTGCAGGGTGTGTACCTTCCATGTGGGAGGCCCACTGGTCCCATTCCTGCCCTGCAGTCCTGTGCCTACCTGTGGAATGAAGCTATTGTAAAAAACCAATGACATGCAACTATAAAGATTGTTTTGGGCCCTCCCCCTTCTCTGTTTCTCTTGTCAAAAATAAAAATAAAAAAAGCAAACAGAAACAAAAAAAAAACAACCCAGACAAACAAAAAATGGGAAGACTCAATCTATTGTCTTTTCAGACTCAGGATGGTATTCTTTGAGGAAATGGCCCATAAACAGATCTGAAGGATGAGCAGTGTAGGTGGGAGGCAGGACAGGAAAGGAACATTCGATTTAGAGGGCTCAACCTGTGAAAAGGCTCTGTCTGTGGCAGGTAGAAACATACTGCCTATGAGGAACTAAGGCCTGTATGGCTGGAGAGCAGAGGAGTGATTAGAGGTTACCTCTATGGTGGAGATTTGGTTCTTAAGGGTGAAGGGGAGCTGAAGGAGGGTTTTAAGCAAAGGAGTGACTTGCTTAATGGAGAAGAGTGAAAGCAGGGAGAAAGGTTCGTATTTCAAGTTACATTAAGGGAGGTGATAAGATGACAAATGTTTGATCTATTTGGGAAGTTGAAAATGAGGACCTGGTGATCAGTTGGATATGGGTGGGATGGGGGTGGGGGTGTTGGATGGTACCACTAGCGACTCACTCCTAAGTTTCTAGAGCAGTCTTGCTGAGGACACAAAAACACCAAGGGATTGTCAGGTAGAAGAAAATTACTGTTTTCCAAGCAAAACCAGCATCAGTGGCTCCAGGTGAATGTGCGGTCAACTAGTATCCTTAATTCTTTCCTATATGCTGCTGGGAATGCTACCATCTAACCTTGACCCCATCCTTGTCTTGACTGTTTAGATCAATCTTTTTGGATCTATGCATGAGGCATGAAATTTCTCACTGTGAAGTATTATACTGCAAAGCCAGGCCACATCTAGCACCTGACCTACATCTATCTGGATTCTTTTGAACAGCCCCAGCTTTATGGCTCTCCAGTTCAGCCTTTTCGCTGGTTGTCATTTCTCTCTCTGAAATGCAATGACTATTATTCTCACTCTAGAAAACTGCCATGTCTCCTACTGGCTACAGGATCAAGTCCAGGTCCCTGAGCCTACATATTAAACCCTTCCCTGTCAAGGCCTGTATTTCCAGCCCTTGTGCTCTTCAGCATGTGAAATTCTTTACCATCCTTTCATCAGGCCCTGCTTTAAAAAAAAAAAAGCTCCATGCCTTTTGCATATTACACCCCTTTCTGAAACACCTTCCTACTCCTTTAAGTCTTGGCTGATCTAAGATATATTTTTTAAACAGGTGGGCAGGGGCCACATGGGGCAGAAACTAGACTGGGAGCCTCCCACATGGGAGGCACACCCCCTCGAGCCAGGGTCCGAATGGGGGGTGGGGGTGGGGGGGGCTCTCCCGCATGGGAAGCGCACCTCAGTTCAGCATATCGGTTCACAGGCTGGGACTGGGATTCAACCCTCAGTCCCCAGGGCTGCAAAGCAAGCCTGGGTAACGGAGCCATCCCAGTTTCCCCTAATCTGAAATATTAGAGAGAGGGCCAGTACAGAGGAAATGGATTCAGAACACCTCTCTGTTCACCTGTGGCTGGTGTTGGACCTGGTGGTTTCTTTTCATACAGGAATGTCCATAAAAGTGGACAACTGTTTAGAAAGATTATGAAGAGCTTCTGCCCACCTGAAGAGGTAGCAGGTACCTAATCATGGCATCATCCTTTGTGACCATCTAAAACAAGCTTGTCCAGTCTGTGGCCTGCGGGCCAGATGGTTTTGAATGCGGCCCAACGCAAATTCGTAAACTTTCTTAAAACGTTTTGAGATTTTTAAAGATTCATATTATTGCTTGAGAGGTGAGCGAGGGGCAGAGAGAAAGTACATCATTAGTTTTTTTTTTAGTTGTTTTTTTGACAGTTTCATTCCACAGGTGAATGTGGGGTTGCATGGGGTGAAATCAAACCAGGGGATTCATTCCCTCATTGGAAATGAGAACCTTTGCTGCCATCCTGAGTTACCAGTTGTGCGCAGTAGTTCAGCATGTGAGTTTGCATGGGCAGGGGCTGGGATTTAATCCCTAAGACCTCACAGTTGCAAGGCAATCGCTCCACCTGTTGAGCTATCCTGGCAATCCCAGATTTTTTTTTTTTTTAAGCTCATCAGTTATTGTTAGTATATTTTAATGTGGCCCAAGGAAGCCAAAAGGTTGGATACCACTGATCTAAAAGATCAACCACTCATACCCTCTTGTCTCTCATTTATTCCTAATGGCCTGGAGATGTGGCAAGACTGATCCTACAATAGCTCACCTGAGCATTATTTAAAAAGTTATGTATGCTGAACTGGGAGCTCCCCCAGTTCAGTTCTCTCTCTGTATCTCTCTCTCTCTCTCTCTCTGTCAAAAAACAATAAAAATAAATAAATAAATATTAAAAAAAATAATAATAATAATGGGGAGGCCGGGATGGCTCAGTGGGTTAAGCGCTCACTTTGCAGCGCCGGGGACCAGGGATCGAATCCCAACCCGGCCCGTGCGGAACCATATGCTGAACTGAGAGCTCCCCCAGTTCAGTTCTCTCTCTGTCTCTGTATCTCTCTCTCTCTGTCAAAAAACAATAAAAATAAATAAATATTAATAAAAAGTTATGAATTAGATTAGAAAACAGTTTCTTAAAGGTTGCATGGCTGGTGTAAGCTCATAAATACAGAACCTGTTTTAAAACATTAACTCTTTTCCTAAGTTGGCAAACACAACCCTCTATCATCTTCCCAACTCTTGCCCTGCACTGGAGGGGCCACCAAAGGGCAAAAGCTGCCTAGTAACTATCTTGCCAACTCCTAAGTAGCAGGAGAAGAAACATCAATAACTGTGGGTGTGTGTGGGCATCCACACATCTGGACATCTTTCTAGGAACCTTCACTAAGAGGTGTTTTTGGTGGGTATTTTTTTTTATCAGTAGTTAGTCTTCACTGAGTACTGCATATCCACACAATTTTCTTCTAATAGTTACATTAGCTCTGAGTTTAATCAAATCCCATTTTACTGATGAACATATTTAAAGCTCAACCTGGGGGAAGCCGGGAATGGCTCAGTGGGTTAAACGCTCACTTTGCAGCGCTGGGGACTGAGGATCGAATCCCGGCCCTGGCCCGTGCGGAACCATATGCTGAACTGGGAGCTCCCCCAGTTCAGTTCTCTCTCTGTCTCTGTCTGTGTGTGTGTGTCTCTCTCTCTGTCAAAAATAAAAATAAATAAATAAAAATATATTTAAAGCTCAACCTGGAGAGTCAGGGAAGATTCCACCTCCAGCCAGGGGTCCCCAACCCTGGGCCTTTGGCTCTGGAGGTGTGGGAGTCCCTCCTCTCAGAACCTTTCTCTCAGGCTGTCACAGGGCCGCAGAGCCCAGCCTATTTATTTTGATTCATCAGAAGTCAAGATAGAACTTCTTCATTTTCCTATTGCTCTCCCCTATCAAGGCTTTGGGCTCACTCAAATAGTATTTACTGAGCGATTACTATGTGCCCAGCTCAGTTCTTAGTGCTGATGATACTTTCATGAATTAAACAGACCTGCACTCTGCCCTGTGGAGCTTACAGGCCATCTAGTTGTGGAGACTGGAAGCAAACAAATATGGTGAGTAGCCACCAGTAGGTGCCACATAAAAGAAACAAATAAAAGGGTATTGTATAGAGAGACTTCTGTAGACAAGGGGTCTGGGAGGTTAAGACCTAAAGGATTAGAAAGAGCTAGCCATACAGAAAGCTGAGGGACGAATGTTCTAGACTAAAGTGACCGGATTTTAACATTGGTAAAGTGGGACACCACTGACCGGGGGTGGGGAGGGTTCTTGATTAAAAATTTGGTCAATCTCCCACCGTTCCCTAGCTTGTCGTGCATTCTTTCCAAAAATCGGGACTTTTTTAAAACACTGCGGGACGCAGGACAAATTGTTAAAAATCGAGACTGTCCTGCCAAAAGTGGGACATCTGGTCACCTTATTCTAGACAGAAGGAACTTCAAATGCCAAGGTCCTGAGGCAGAAAAGGGTTTGGTTTAAGGAACTGAGAGAAACAGGTAGGGCTGATCCCACTAAGCCAGGACACCATGATAAAGCACTGAAGGGCCTAACCAATGGCTTGATCTAAATTCTACACTCTAGGGGAAGCCGGGATGGCTCAGTGGGTTAAGCGCTCACTTTGCAGCGCCGGGGACTGAGGATCGAGTCCCGGCCCCGGCCCGTGCGGACCCATGTGCTGAACTGGGAGCTCCCCCAGTTCAGTTCTCTCTCTCTCTCTCCCTCCCTCTCCCTCTCTCTGTCAAAAATAAATAAATAAATAAAAATATATTTAAATTCTACACTCTAGGTCCTCCTGGTCCTGTCTCTTCTCTCCTCTGAGTTTAACAGATACTTGTAGAGTATGTACCAGCTGCTCTGAGGCAGAAAAGACAGGAACACCCTCCCCCCACTCCTCCCATGTGCTAGAATGTTGGGAACTATATGGGCTACATCAGTGCCCAATGTTGCTCTAATGTTTACTGAATGGATCAAAGGCCCAGCTCTCCTCAGGGATCCTGTATCAGTTTCTACTCCTGCTTATCACCTTTCTTGGCCCATACCTGGGTAAGCCTTGGGTACTATCTTCCTGTGGACTCTGTCTGTCTGTCTCTATTCAGCCAAAGGGACAACTACATATGACAGGAGCTGGTGCCTGGGGTTGACATGGGTTTTCTTAGCCCAGCAGGCTATAGCTGTATCCATTCCACAAGGTGGCCCAAGGATAGCATCAGGGCCCTGGCCCCGTCAGGCTAGGAAAGCTCCTGGGCAGGGCCAAGCTAGAGCCTTCTTGTGACCCTTTTCTCTCCCTTCTCCAGTCCAGTTGGAAGGACACTGCCTCTGGGCTTCTCATTTTCCCATTTCACCTCTACAGTCCTCCCAGTACAATGGGGCACACACACCAGCAGACATGAATGAGCAGACACTGACTGAGCTGAATCGTGGCTAGAGTTGCAGGGGATCCCCAAGGAGAAATAAGGCTGAACAGCTGGGCATAATGAAGGAAGGAAACTAAGCACCCTGCATACCAGGGTATTAGGCCAACCATCTCAGTTGCATTATGTTTCATCTGCATGCAAGCCTGGAATAGTGAGCAGTGTCTCCAAAGTACCAAAGAGGGAACTGAAACTCAAAGGGGTGAAAGAACTTGCCCATAGTCACACAGCCTCTGAATACAAAGCTGGGGCTCAACCCTGGGTCTTCTGCCTTTAGAGCCCCTACTACTGTTTTTACTCTGCTTTGCTGTGTCCCATCAAACAGGGGAACAGAACAGAGATCATCATCATAATCCTAAAAGCAAACACTTGCAGAACATAAAACATAGCAGGTGGTGTTCTGAACATTTCCCAATTACTCATTTAATCTTCAGCAGCCTATGATAGGTTTCTGTGATGATATCCATTTTATTTGAGCCACTGAAAAAATAGAGGCCCTGATCAGAGGCTCAAGGTCACAGAAGTGCAAAGGCTGGGATCTGGTCCAGACAGCCTGATTCCAGGCAACCAGTACTGCTGGGTGAGAGGCCTGACAGCCAGTCTGAGGTCTTTTCTCCTTGCTCAGTTGCTTCCCGCCTCCATCCTGTAAGCTGCCCTCTCTGTACCTGTGCTACAGAACACACACCTCCCCACCTCACTCCTGTATGCAGGGATCACAGTGACCTTGGTAAATTGAAGAGGGACAAGTGTACAGTATTTGTTGAGAAAGCAGTCTTGGGTACTAGCAGCTGTATGTGCATCTAGCCCCTAGCTGCACCTCCCATTTTGGCTGTAATTCTGAGAACAAGAGTAACACCCACCCCTCCCTCTCCCTGGTCCACAGAAAACTTGGCAGCCTACTGTCTGTTTTGTCTTCTCATCTGATAGAAATGCATAGCTGAGGGGGGCTGGGCAAGGAGGCCTGAGTGCACCACCAGTGCCAGCTGTGATAATGGGCTATCGGGATTTTCTGTAGCCCCTTCCAGATGCCCAACCCACGCCTAAGCCTGGAAAAGAGCACATGACCTGCCCCTACTCAAGGTCCTTGGGGAGGTGGTAGGGAGGATGCCAAGGTGACTGATAAGGCAAAACGGACTGGGTGCCCGTCTCTGCTGTAAAACAGGGCCCTGTCTGAAAGGCTGTTGCCCTGTATCTTTTTTTTCTTTATCAGTGGCTGAGATGAAGGACACGGGAGGAATCACTGTGGCAAATGGGAGTGGAAGGGGCATCAGGAAGTTGATGAAGGCTATAAGGATCAGAGTAGGGCGTTTAATTTTAATGTCTTTCCAGCTGTGAAAGACAGAAACAAAGGGAGAGAGAAGTGATGGCATGGGGAGACCTTTCCCAAACTTCACAGCACCTCCATTTGTGCTGTGCCCACCTGCCTGTACCGGGGTGCTCTTAAAGGCAGCGGGTTGCATTAGAATCACCTGAAGGGTGATTTCAGGAAACAGCGATTTCTCATTTGCTTTATAGATCTGGTGGGTGTGGGAGCAGTCAGGAAAGCGTTTTTAAACAAGCTCCCGAGTTCTGCCACCCACTTGTTTAACTTGTCCTTGTGGGCCGAGCCCTTTCTTTAAGCAAGAAAAGCTAACACAGAAGCTCAAAAAATATATATCCAGATGAAAAGCCTTGAGGTGGAGATGCCCGCCAGCGGGAAGTTGGGAGGCAGCTGGCTTTGGTGGCAGAGTAAGAGCTGCTCCGACCGATGGCGGGTAGAGGGGGCATCCCTGAGGACGGGATCAAAATACCCCTCGAATGGAGCAGGTCCCTGCCACTTCTGCACCAGGTTCCTTCTTGCCCTCTTCCCCATTCCTTCAAGGCCATCAGGAATCCATTCAAAAGCTGTTTTGAGGGAAGCCTTTCCTACAGATACTGCAATAGTAATTAATTGCCTTGAATTCTTAGATTTTTAAATAACAGCTTGTCTTCCCTCCCCCCAGGAGGCTGCCGTAGGGCAGGGATAGTGCCTGTTCCATCAGTTTCCAGCACACAGCCCAGGGCCTGGCACAGTGCACACCCCCCCACCCCCTTGGTCAGCATTAGCAGGAAGGGACGCAGCCTGAAGCTCCCTGCCTCACTTACCTTTCCTCCCGTTAGAACAATCAGAAACCACAGCGATAAAGTGGGATGCGAGGGTCACAGGGACCAGTGAAAAATCCTTCACAAACGATTCTGGTCTCACCCTCCCAAACTGCTTAGCCCTGGGCGAGTACCAGCAAACCTGTTAGTTAAATGACTCA
Source organism: Craseonycteris thonglongyai (assembly GCA_004027555.1). NCBI lineage: Eukaryota > Metazoa > Chordata > Mammalia > Chiroptera > Craseonycteridae > Craseonycteris > Craseonycteris thonglongyai. The sequence goes on from PVKE010017896.1 coordinate 15,512, forward strand.
TTGACTTGCTAATGAGGTTGCTCCTGGGTGGTTAAAGGAGACAATCAAAAGAGATGTCCCCAGGGAGAGAGGAAAACAAGCTGGCAAAATGTTGATGCTTGCTGAAGCCAGGTGATTGGTGCATTAGAATATTCACATTTGTGAATATTTGCAAGTGTTTTTAATAAATGAAACTTTAAAAATTAAATACAGGAGAAAGAGATGCCTCTAGGGACTTTAGCTAATTTTTCCAGGTTGAAGAGCCACATTTTTTTCTTCCGAGGCTGTTGACGTTTCCTACAGTTTAGCTTCATTTTCTGTCACTTCAACAATTATGTACTGAGCACCTACCAGGTATCAGGCACTGAGCTGAACACTTGGGATATGGAGATAAATAAGACTAGGCCTCTGGTGTTTAGTGTTCTAAAAAGCAATTACAGTTAAGGGTCCAAATGCTAACCCAAGCCCAGCGTTGTGGGAACACACAGCTCCCCTAAGGGTGGGAGCAAAGTGGTCTGGGGGACTGATCAGTGTGGCAAGAATATGGTGCAGCAGGAACATAGGGTGCCAGGAATAGAGCCCACTAAGTAGACAGGGACTGGTGATGCTGTCATTAGACTGGCAGGAGCCACTGAAGGGTTTTAAGTTAGGGGGATGACTGATCAGACAACAGGTTGGACCAGGGTAGAAAAGAAGTCATATTCCAGAAATATTTAAGAGGTAAATGTATAGGAATCGGTGACTGTCCGAACAAGCTGAGAAAAGGATATCAAGGGGAACCCTTAGAAGGAAAAGGAGTCTGCTTGGAGACATTATCAACTATCAATCAGGAAACCTGAGGTGCCTGTGAGACCTCCAAGCAGAGGTGCACGGCTGGGGATTCATGGTACAGTTTCCATCAAGGTGTGCCAGATGGTCCCTACTGCTCCTTAACTCTCAGCATGACTCTAGGGTGGCCACCACTGGATCCCCTCCCACCAGGGGCTGCTCAGGTCCAGCTCCTCCTTCCTCAGAAGCCTCCAGCAGCTAGTCCTTGCCCTAGTCCCACCTTTCTCCAAGTCAGGTCGGGGGTATGTTGTGCTAGGGGCCCACTAGTTTCCCACTAGACCACTGTGGTTTTGTGTTTCTATTCCGATTCCTAGCAGAAGCGCCATGGCCTCTGGCAACCCAGACTTGCTTAACTCCAGAGCCAGTGTCTCTGTCACACCACATACCACAGCTCAGTCATCAACACGCCATCCACCATTTTACAATAATGCGATTAGATGGAATCGCGCTGGTTTTACATTACTTTGGAAAACTATTTTACAGTTGTGTATTAAGAAGCAAGGCATTTTTACCCAGTTTCGTTGGGACATGCTTAAAAGTGTTAATAATGATAAAAATGATTCAAGACAACATGTTGAACACAGATGGGTCCATAAAAACTATTTTCTTTAAAAGGAGCTGGTATTATTTACTCAAGATTTGAGAAACAGTGCCCCTGACAAAAAGCATTTTCACTACAGTGTGACAAGTGTTTTGACGGCACAGGTAGGCAGCACAATGGGAATACACAGCAGTGTCCTCAAACCTAGGCTGAGGGCATCAGAAAATGCTTTCAAGAGAAAATACTTAAATGGGGTAAGCCAGGTTCAAATAGGTCAGGAGGAAGCCAAAGGAGAAATCCTGGAGGCCCGCTGGTTCAAGGGCCCCAGGGGCAGGAAGAACTGAGATGAGGCTGTAAGTTCCTAAGGAATTTGGACTCTATCCTGAGGACAATAGGGTCCAGGGAGTGTGTGAAACAATCTGATTTGCATTTTTGTGTTCAAGAGAATGGACTGAAGGAACAAGGCCAGAGGCAGGAAGACTAGCAGAGACTGCACAGGTTGTAGACTTTGGCCTGTGCTTGTTTCACATCCTGTGAGTTCAAGCCCACCCCTTCTGAAGCCCCAAGGTACCTCAGGAGCCATGCCCTGGGTCTCTGTAGCCTTCTGTCCCAGCAAGGATCTGTCACTTTTTGCAAACATCAGTGGCCAGGTCTTTCCTGCTACCCCATCTCAGACTAGATACTCCTTGAGGGTAGGAAATAACTTTCATTCCTCTCTGGAATCCCAACTCTGCCGAGCATAGAGCTGGGCACAGTGGGGTGCCCAGTAGGACACTGAGATGCTAGGCACCTGGGATCAGTCTAAGACCTGTGTCTAGGAGAGATGAGGCTGAAAAGGAGCAGAAACACCTGTTCTGTGCCAAACACCTCACAGTGAGCCTTGAGGTCTTCTCAGTCCCTCCCTTCTCCTTTTACATGCTGCAGGAATGCTACAATCATCTCACTTTTTTCAGACAAGGCAACAGGAGGCTCACAGAGGAGGCAGTGACTTGGCCAAGGTCCAGGCTTCCTCTTGTGAAGAAGATGGGATCTGAGTCAGGGTCTGTAACTCTAGAGCCTTTCTCAGAGACTGCAATTAACAGCCGCCCAGCCAGTGTGACAGGAGTTCCGAGGGCTAAATACTCACTGTTAAACTTCATGGAGGGACAGGAGCTGGGAAGAGCCTGGGAGATTCAGAGTGTGCTCAGGGAAGGAGGGAGAGCCCACACCATGGACTGGAGTCTTGGGCTGAGAAAGGTAGAAAGGGGTGCAGGGGGTGGGCCTTTGCTAGGCTAAGGGCCTGACTCTGACTCCCAGGTTGGTGAGAGCCAAACTGGAGGAGACAAGGCAGTGGTAGATCAAGGTGTCCTGCCTCAGCACCATGAAAACAACCAAAACACCCATAGGTCTGCAAATGGGGCAATTCAAAGAAGAAAATACCTTACCCTGACAAAAAGTGGGTGATGAGATCTTTCGAGTGTGCTCAAAGCAACCTTATAACCAGCTCTGAATCACATCCTCATAATAATTCAGTCAGGCCAGAGAGAACTGACGGTAACCCCGACTTTATAGATGGGGAAGTCAAGATGTGGTCCACAGCTCCTATGTGGCATCCCTGTGTTTTGAATCCAGAACCTCTGACTTCTTTCTGTTCTTTCCTTGACTGTGATTCCCACTCAGATTGTAACCACACCACAGATCACCAGCTGCTCCCTGCAACAAGTCGCCATTCAAGCACAGCTCTGGGGTTGGTGGCTGAGTCTGAGACACTCATTGCCTTCCTATAGCCTCCAACGTTTTATTTATTTATGTTTGTTTGTTTGTTTATTTTTGACAGAGAGAGAGAGAGAGAGAACTGAACTGGGGGCACTCCCCAATTCAGTATATGGGTCCACATGGGCCGGGGCCAGGATTTGATCCCCGGTCCCCGGCGCTGCAAAGTGAGCGCTTAACCCACTGAGCCATCCCGGCTTCCCCTAGCCTCCAATGTTAACGACACCTAGACATTAACAGCCATTCACTCACTGCCTCTTCAGAACTCTCCAAAATCTAAAACCTAATACTGGTAGCTGTAGGACCTCGTGTTGCTGGGAGGAAGGAAGAAAGAATGGGTATTCTCATTTGACCCAAGAAGAAACTGACACCCAGAGAGGGACGCGGCTGGCCCAAGGACACACAGTAAGTCAGTGACAGGGCTAGGACTAGAACCCCTTCTAGCCCTGCTACCCATTCCTTACCTGCAGCACTGATAGGTTGGTTTGTCCAGAAAGGCTCAGCTTCTCCTGCTCGGAGGGGTAGGCGTTGTAGCGGTGCACGTACAGCCAGTCCCGCAGGATCTTCACGGACTCCTTGGGCAGGTTCCCTCTGCGCTTCCTCTTGCCTGCCAGGGACAGGAGGCCTTCGTCCTCACCCAGATCACTGTCTGACATGGTGTCTCGTCTGGAACAAGTGACAAAAGGGATGGGGACACACTTTCATCCTTTTCCTAGTCCCTAAACCCACCCATTACTAGAGCTTGAGACACGAGAACTACATGGTAATCACAATTCATAGTCTTAAGGCCATAACTCAAGCTGGGCATGCTAGAAGGGAGAAGTCAGTCCAAAATGCCTCCATTTCACGGGGCCAGAAATCAGTGGCAGCTCATTAATAAGCAGTGCCAGACTAGAAATAATTATAGCTACCACTGAGGATCTGTTTTCCGTGTGCTGATCACTTTACATTTATTATCTCCTTCAATCCTCACAAATCTCTTATAAGGGAGACACGACTATTATCATCATTTTATAGATGAACAAACCAAGGCCCAGAAAGATTAAGAAAGCTGCCCAAACCACTATGACCGTTAAGCAGTTACCATGTGACCCAGTAATTTCACTCCTAGCTATCTACCCAAATTAAATGAAAATCTGTGTCCACAACAAAAGCTTGCACACAAATGTTTATAACAACATTTACCACAGTAATAGCAAAAAGTGGAAACAGCCCATATGTCTATCTAAAGAGATGAATGGATAAACAAAAGGTCTAGCCATTCAATGGAGTATTATTTGGCCATAAAGGACTGAAGTCCTGATCCATGCTACAATGTGGATGAATCTTGAAAATATTATGCTAAGTGAAAGAAACATGTCACAAAGGGCATATGATTCCATTTTTATGAAATGCCCAGGATGGGCTGGAAGGGAATAGAAGGGCAATAGCTAAAGGGTATGTACAGTATTTTCCCACGTAAGAACACTATACTTCCGTCTAAAATCGTTAAGACTAAAAACTGGGGAGTTGTCTTGTATTTATTTAAAGTTGGGTTAGAAAAGTAGGAGTCGTTTTATACATGGAAAAATATGGTAAGTTTCTTTTGAGGTGATAAAATTGTTCTAAAATTTCCAATGGTAATGGTTATTGCATACCTGTGAATATACAGTTGACCCCTGAACAACATGGGGGTTAGACGTGCCAAACCCTGTGTAGTTGAAAAACTGCAACTAACTTGGCTTCCCTAAAACTTAGTTGTCCCTCACTAGCCATGGGGGGGGGGGGGTTGGTTCTAGGAACCCTTGATGTTCAAGTCCCCTTTATAAAATGGCGAGAACAATGCATACAGTCAGCACTCTGCATATGTGGACTCCAAACCAGATGGAAAACAGTATGGGTATTTACTGAAAAACATCCATGTGTAAGTGGACCTGCACAGTTCAAACCTGTGTTGTTTTTCCAGTTGAAACTGTACTAAAAAACACTGACTTACTCACTTTAAGTTGGTAAATTCTATAGTACATGAATTATATCTCAATAAAGCTGTGAAAAAACCCCCAAAAACAACACTTCACATTCAGGATACAGTAAATATAGTACAATAGGGTTTGGACCAAAGTAGTTTGCTGCCCCCTACCATGACTCTATACCATCTTGCCTCCCAAGTAGCCCAAGACTCAGTAAGGAGTCAGGAAACAATTACCTGCCATGGTCCTTCAAGTAACATTTATTGTGCACCTACTGTGTACCCAGCAGAGAATGTCGAATCATCCCTACTGGTTGGCTTTTACTCTCCTTTGTCATCTAGTTCCTGGCCTGGTCCCAGAATCAATGCCTCAAAAATCCAGATAAATGAGCAAGGCAGGGCTCTAGTCCCTCCAACTTGGCTGTGGGACCTTGGGCAAGCGATCTCCCCTCTTTGGGCTTGAGCCCCCTCTTCAATAGAATGGGGTTTCCTTAGACAACCCAACTCAGTTGCTCAGCCCCCCTATAAACTTCTAGTTCACACATGCAAAAGAGATTTACGTTTTAAAACTAAAAGTTGAAGCCAGAATCTCAAGGCTCCTCCCTCCTTAGCCCTTTAACAGCTCCCCAGCAGGCTGAGCCAACAGACTCTGGCATTTCCCAGGTTTTGTTTCATCCACTTGGGCCTGAGCCCAGCTATCTAGGCTGGCTAGACCAGGCTTTCGAGGGAAGGGGCTACCCTCCCAGCCAGGCCACCAGGAGATGAGACAGGCACTGGTTAACGTTGCAGAGCCTACTGCTTTCCAAGGTTAGGCTTCTGAAGATTAGGGGGCCAGGGCAGTTGGGATCTGGGCTTAGTTAGGGGTGCAGCCCTGGCAGGTTATCTGTACAAATTACACCCCGGCTACCAGCCAAGGTCCAGCCTGTGGGATTCCAGGGATGGCTTGTGGAGATGTCCCCTCAATCTACACATGTCTCCCCCGTGGTGCCCGGCAGCCCAGCCTGCTTACAATCTGGGAGGTTCCCCACATGTACACCCCACACTCACTCCTGGCGACTCTTCAACGGCACTCAGATTAACTGGCACTAACCCATCACTCAGCCACCGAAAACCCCATGAATTTCACCGAATACAGCATGCACAGAGTTTACAAATCCCACTTCTAGCACGAGCAACTGGCACCCGCGCAACCAGCCCAATTCTTGGATATATGCTCACCCACGAACTCCAACTGACCCGCCCACCCACCTCTCAGACCACGAAAACGCCCGACGTCATCGCACCAGCCATCAGTTCTTACCCTAGCCGGCCCGAGGCAGCCACGCTCTCCTCACTACACTCGGTGCACCTTCCTCCACACTCCACGACGTGGACCTGCAGCGCTCCCGAACTAACTCTGACAACTCCCCGGCCCGCCGCCACCCCGCGGGCTGCGCACTCGCTCTGCATTCCCAGCCGCTCACACAAAGCGCGCAGCCTCCCCCGCGGCCCAGACCGAGTCGGAGCACATGGCTCCCCGGGCGGCGGGGACTGGGCCTGCGCTGGGGGCGCCTGCACCCCTCAGCCCCACACCCCGCGTCAGAATCAGCTCTTCAGCGCCCCCCGGGTCCCGCAATCCCGGCGGGGCGGGGGCTCGGGAAGAAAGAAAACTCACGTGTCTGTCCCGGGGCAGGAAAAAAGTTTGGTTCCCACCCCCTCCCCCCGCAGCTCGGCGATGACTGCCTCTTCGGGGCGCGGGGCTGGCCGAGCCTGCGCGCTCGGCTTTGTGCTCCGAACTCGGCCCGGAGGGGGAGGGGAGGGGGCTGGGCTCCCACCTCCGCGCCGCCCCCCCACCCGCAGCCCTGCGCCCGGACTCCATGTTGGCCGCCCCCGGCCCGGGAGGCTGCGCGCTCCCCCTGCGGAAAGCTCGGCGCCCGCTCGGCCTGCCGGGGGGTCCCGGCGCGCACAAACTTTCTTCGGGTCGCTAGCCCCACGCGCCCCGCTTCTTTGGCCCGCCGCGGAGTGACAGATGCCTCAGAGACAGACTTTCCTTTGTTCCAAAGGAAAGGGGAACTCGCAGGGGCTCCGCAGCGCTCCCGCCCCGGGCCCTCGCCGCGGCCCCCACCGCAGCTGTCACCCTCAGCGGCGGGCCCCGGCCCCGGCCCCGGCCCCGGCCCCGCGCGGCGCGGGGGGCGGCTGCCGGCAGTTAGCAACGTGCACTTTTGAAACCAAACAAACCCGCCCCCCGCGCGCTCACCCCGGCCAGGGCAGGGGCGGCCGCTCCCCCGCTGTGGGGCTCCAGGGCGCCGTGCCCCCCACCGACCTCCGCCAGCACCGCGGTCGGGACTCACAAACACACCCGACTTCACACCCACAACTGCACGCGACAGGACGACGCCTCCCCCCGCCTGGCCCAGAAAAAGAAACTTCCCACGCTGCCCGCGCGCCCCCCGCCCGCGCGCCCCGCACTGACCCCTCTGAGCGGCCTCTCCGCCCGCGCGGCCTGGAGCTGGGCCCGGGCGTGCTGGCGGCGGGCGGGGGCCGCGGCGGGAGCGCGCCGCGTACCTGCCGGGCCTGACACTCGGCCTGACAGCTCGCGGCTGGAAAGCACCTCGCGGCCTGACGTCAGATCCCCTCTGCGCGCCCGCCCCCGCCCGCCCCGGGGGGAAACAAACTTCGCGAGCCGCTCGGCGAACTACGCCCCCCGCGCGGGGCGGTCCCGCGGCAGCGAGGGGCTTCGCCCCGCCCGCCGCGCCCGGAGGGGGCGGGCCGGGCGGGCACCCTCTTCCTGCGCCCACCCCCACCCTCAGGAATGCCACATGGCCTCCTAAGGGGAGTGGTGGGAGCCCAGGCCCCGCGAGTGCAGCGGGGCAGGAAGTGGCCTGTGCCTCTTGTCGGAGCGCATTTCCGGAGCGCCTACTGTGTGCTCCACGCTGGAGGGGGTGGAGGCCACTGCCTGGAGGAGGAATAGTGCAAAGCCTAAAGTTTCTAAGTCTGCTTCCTCCACCGTGATCGCCCGCCGGCCTTGGGGAGGTTACTGTTGCACCAAGAGGAAACTGAGGCCCGGTTAGTCCGGGGACTGAACCCCCAGCTGGTAAGGATGCGGCTCTGAATGCGACGCCTGTCCTGTCCTCAGGGCCCGGGGAATGGGATAGAAGGCCGCCTCTGCCTGACACCACCCCAAAGCACCTAGTCGCAGGTCCTAGCACACAAGTGATGGTCAGAAGTAAAAGCAGCCAACTAACTGAAGGAGTGTTTGTAACAAGATGCTGAGCGAAGCGCTGCAGGCGTGTCATCCTCCTAAGCCGGATAGGTGCTGTTATATGCCAGTCTCCGGTCAGCCCCTGACCTGTAGAGAGGCTCTTCTCATCACACAGTCAACCATTGTCACCCGACCCAGGTGGGTCGACAGCCGAGGCATTGCCTTTACCCGTCTGAGAGGCCCTTCAGGGAGGCAGACCACCAGCCTAGAAGAGATCCTGGTTGGTTTAACTGCCCACAAAACCCGACTCCAGGACTTTTCCCTTCGTCTTCCCCAACCCTGCCAGCACTCTGTTCCTTGCTCTTTGCTCCTTGTACCACTGTGAAATACCTGTTGCCCAACCGCCCCCTAGGACTTGAAGGTGGGAGGGAATTTGTGCCCTCCACCTCCCCTCAACACAGTCAGCCTAAAACTGGGCAAAGCCCTTTCTGAGCCTCTGGTTCCTCAGCTGGTCCCAGATACCTAAGATCCTTGCGCTTGGAAATCAGCAGCCTTGAAATGGCTCTTGGCCTTAATTGCACTTTAGCAATGGAGAAATCAGAGAACAAAAAGCGAATTTTCTTCAAACAGACCCTAAGCCACTCAGAATGCTGATTAAAGATTGTTAAGGTGCACCTGGACTCCCCACTGAAGCCAGACTTGCCTGCACACGCGTAGAACCTAGTTGGCCACACTGCTTTCCTCACAGCAGCACCCAAAGTGTCAGTGCCGTTGCCCAATGTGCTCCATTTCACTTATGGGGAAACTGAGGCCCAGAGTGGAGGCCCCACATAATTTCTTGGAGAAGTGGTGCTTGATCCACAGCCTTCTGAGAGAAAAAGGGAGTCTTGGGGAGTCTTAGGTAAGAAGAATAAAATCACTGGGTCCAGGTCACAGAGCATGTGTGGGGCAGTGACCTTCAGAAGCGGGGGCTGGGTGGGAAAACAGGTGCAGCAAGATGACCATGGAGATGTGATTCTGTCCCTGGCCCTTGGCACCAGGCATTGTGCATGAGAGCCAGGCTGTCCATTTGGGGGAAGCCACGGGACCCGGGCTGGAGTGCAGAGACCTCCCTGTAAATCAGGCCACCAGCAGCAGGCTCCTAGGCCCGTGCTTCCAGCGTCTTGTGCCATAGATGAGGTGCACTGGGCAAGTGGGAGGGAGCAGCTCCTTCCTCCCCTTAGCCCTAAGCAGAGCCACCTGGGAGCTGGACAACCGAGAAGCAGCTTCAAGAGTCCCTCCCCAGACTTCCTGGAGCGGGAAGGGGAGAGTTGGGAGGTAGAGCAAGCTGGTATCCTGTTAGGATTGCACATGGTAAACAAATTCCTCAGGTAAAAACCTGAATACAGAGAGTTTGAGAATGACCATGTAAACTTTCTCAACTAGCAGGTATCAGAATTTAAAGATTTATTTTTATTGTTTTTTTAACAGAGAGAGACAGAGAGAAGGGGGAGGGCCCAGAGCAGTCTCCATAGCTGACAGCATTAGTTTTCCATACAGTTTCACTCCACAGGTGGGCGCAGGGCTGCGCAGGGCAGGAACTGGGCTGGGAGCCTCCTGCATAGGCCCCAGGAAGAACTGAACTGGGGGCACACCCCAGTTCAGCATATGGGTCCACATGGGCCAGGATTCAATCTTCAGGCTCCATGGCTGCAAAGCGAGCACTTAACCCGTTGAGCCATCCCAGCTTCCCCAAGTAACAGAATTTAGAATGTGTGCATCCTCTAAATCAGTAAACCCGCTTCTTGGATTCTATCATGACAGATAAACTCAGAACAAAGATAAATGCTTATACAAGATTGTTCTTTGTAGCCCTCTACATTCTCATGGAAAAATTGCAAACTACATGCCCTTCACCGAGAGCTGACTGCTTACAGCGACTCTGGGACCTCTGTAAGGTGCATGTTGCAATGAGGTAAGTCTGTGCTATGCACTCTCTCCTGGGGCATGGCCAAGGTACCGGTATATTTATGAGGACAGTTTACAGTGTCCCTGCAAGAAGCGGCTTTGGGTATACTTGGTGAGAACCTTCATGGGAAAAGCTTTTCCAGCTGGGCAGTTATTTTTATTGTCATGTTCCTCTGATCCAGTTTTGCTACCCCTCCTCCCTCTTCACATACGAAAAAAGAAACTGGGTCCCTGAGAGAAGGGACTTGCTTGATAATGAATCTGGGATTTCATTGGTCTTCCCCAACCCTGCCAGCCCCTTGGACAGATCTGAGGTGGCAGGGCCAGGAGTGGGAAGGAGAGGTAGGCATGCACCAGAGCCCGGGCCCACTGTGGTTGCCCCCAAGGGGCCACTTCAGGAAGAGTCCCAGGAACAGAGGCCCTTCAGGCCAGAAAAGGCACTTGATAGTTCTATAGGCCGTTCCTGTCTCTATACTGGCAAGCTCCTGATGATGGGGCTCCATGTTGATTGCGCCTGTTTCTAGCGAAAATGTTACCACAGAGGTTTAAATGAATGTCGTGTAAATCCACTTAAAAAAAAAAGGCTAGCCCCTGCCCATTTTACCCGGGAAATGAAAAAAGGAAACAATATTCACGGGAAACCAACACGAGCCAAGGCTAGATCTGGCAGCATATAGGCGATGCGGTCCTGTGGGGTAGGGGAGAGTCCAGAAAAGGTCAGGGCCAGTGAGTAATTCAGGAAACAGCCGGATTCAGTCAGCTGGTAGGGCCTTGAAGGCCAGGGTGAATAATTTGTATTAGGGAGTGTGTGTGTAGGGTGGAGTGTTGGGGCTGGGGAAGCTTTCCCCTTTACACCTTTAGTTCTTCTGTCTGGTCCAGTATTTCAGATGGCATGTAGATTCACAGGAGAAAGTCAAATTCAAATTTCAGTGTGTGTGTGCATGGGGAATTCACCGAAACATGAGAGTTCCAAAGACTGTGAGACCACATGAGGTATACGAGATCTGTCTGGAAACTGTTCTCATTATATTGACAATAGCTGGATTTTTTTTTCCAGACACCCCTTGACTATGCCATCTTGGACCAAAGAGGGGGAGGTAGGTAATTCATAGGCAAATGCGAAGGAGAGCAAACACTTGGCAAACATTCCTGCAGGATCACCCAGAAACAATGAGACACAGGAGAAGATTTTTGCTTGGCTCCTCCCTGTCTGCCACACTTCATTCATATGTGCTAAAGTGAATATACTGAGGTGAATACACGTGCCAAAGTTCCCTTCCTGAAGCAGGTTTTTCTCTCTGAAAGTCTTTAGTCAGGAAAGGGGGAGGTACCAAACTCTGCCTGAGCTTGTTGGCTTTAATTGTTTTTAGCTCAAAATAATCTGCAAGGCAGGATGGCAGATTCCAGGGAGACTCCAGCCCCCACAGGAGCCCCTGCAGGCTTCTGAGGTGGCACCTGAGGACAGGTGGGAAGAGCCTGGAGGTAGAGGGATTAGCTAATGCAGCTCTGGGTGACCGAGGGCCAAACCGATGAGGACTGTCTCTGAGGTCGAGGAGATCTGTGGCTTTCTCACATGAAGTTCTGTTTTTTCATCCAAGTGCTTAATGTGGCTTTCAGTTTATCAACATCTTAAAAGCCTGTAGTATCTTGCTAGTCAGCCACAGTTTGCTTGGTTTTCTCCTCATTGTTGGGTATCTACTTATTTATCAGGCTGTGTGCTTGAAAATGGGGACCCACCACCAAGGCCGTCACTGAGGGGTTGGGCACCAGCACCAGAGGCAGTGGCAGGGGTCTGTGTGGGTTTTGGCGTTTGGAGCTACTAGGCCAGGTAAGGTAGGCAAATCATCCAGATCCTTTGGGGTTTCAGTTTTCTCATCGGTGGAACTGTCTAGCTTTGGTGAGGGTCAAAGAAAATAATGGGCATGGAAACCCTTTCTGAATTATGTTCAGTGCTAATAAGAGAGCAGATAGCATTATCAGGGTGTCTTAGCTCTGTCTGTAATAGCTGTGTGGCGTTTGACAATCTGAGTTCGGTTCTTTGTCTTTAGCAGAAAAATTCAAGGGCTGGCCATGATAGTTCTGAAGGTCTCCTTTTTTGACATTCTACCATCTAAGGGTTACATGTTTTTGAAAGAAACACATATGTATGTAAACGTAAATGCCTTTTTTTTTTTTAAATATGATGCCTATTTATTTATTTATTTTTATTGTTTTTGACAGAGAGAGAGAGAGAGAGATACAGAGACAGAGAGAGAACTGAACTGGGGGAGCTCCCCAGTTCAGCACATGGGTCCGCACAGGCCTGGGCCAGAACTCGATCCTCAGTCCCCGGTGCTGCAAAGTGAGCGCCCAACCCACTGAACCATCCCAGCTTCCCGAATAAATGCCTTCTTGCTCATGAAGCTTAGGCCAGGGGCCTCCAGACCACGGACTGGTGCTGGTTCATGGCCTGTTAGGAGCCGGGTGGCACAGCAGGAGGTGAGTGGCAGTTGAGCAAGCGAAGCTTCATCTGTATTTGCAGCGGTCCTCATCCCTCACATTATTGCCTGAATCTTGCCTCCTGTCAGATCAGTGGTGGCATTAGATTCTCATAGGAGCATGAACCCCATTGAGTGCACGTGGGTGGGGAGGGATGTAGGTTGTGAGCTCCTTGTGAAGATCTAATGCCTGATGACCTGATGGAGCCAAGGTGTGATGCTAACACTGGGGAGCAGCTGCAAATACAGATTAACAGTATCAGAGAGGTTTGACTACACAGAGACCATAATCAATTGCTTGCAGACTCATATCAAAACCCTATGAGTAGTAAGTGACAATTAAGTTGCATCTGGTACTTGAATCATCCCCAAACCATCCCCCATCCCTGTCTATGGAAAATTTGCCTTCCATGAAACCGGTCCCAGGTGCCAAAATGGTTGGGGACTCCTGCTTTAGGCAACATTGGCATTTGTCTTTATTTTATCTTTGCTGGTTTAAATGGTGAGAAATACTACCTAAAAGTTGTATAAGGTGGCTTTTTTTTTAAAGATTTATTGTTTTTGACAGAGAGAGAGAGACAGAGAGAAGGGGGAGGGCCCAGAGCAGTCTCCATCGTTGTACGTCATCAGTTTTCAACATGGTTTCTTCCATACAAGTGGGTGGGGGCCACGCAGAGCAGGAACTGGGCCTCCCACATGGGAGGCACACCCCCTTGAGCCAGGGGCCGAAGAGGGAGTGGAGAACTGAACTGGGGGCCTCCTGCATGGGAAACACACCCCAGTTCAGCATATGGGTCCGCATGAGCTGGGGCCAGGATTTGATTCTCAGTCCCTGGGGCTGCCAGTGCTTAACCCGCTGAGTCATCCTGGCTTCTCCTAGAATGGCTATTTTAAACAGCCAGGCTAATCTGTGTTCTAGTTATGCTTAATTGTGTATTTTCTTCCTGTGCAAAGAATTTGCATGAAAAATTTATTTCAGATGGCCCTGAATTACAGAATATTAACTTGGTGTGTGGCAGGGATATGGTGGTGACCTGCAAATAGGGATGCCACAGTCTTTTTTTTTTTTTTTAAAGATTTATTGTTTGAGAGAAGGTGAGAGACAGACAGAGAAGGGGGAGGGCCCAGAGCAGTCTCTATAGCTGTACATCATTAGTTGTGACATAGTTTCATTCTGTGCAGGTGGATAGGGGGCAGTGCAGGGCTGAACTGAACTGGGGGCCTCCTGCAGGGGAGGCAAGAACCCTCACTGCCATCCTGGCAACTAGTTATGCTGCAGTTCAGCATATGGGTTATACACAGCGGGGCCTGGGATTCAATTCCCTGACCTTGGGCTTGCAAGGCAAGCGCTCAACCTCTTGAGCTGTCCTGGCATCCCAGTCTCTTCTCTTAATGCCATCTGGCTTCTACACAGATTAAATAATGAGTGTTGTGCTTTTAATTGGGGGATTTAAAAAAAAAAATCCCTTTTGAGTTTCTGGTATTCTCTCTTACATGTAAACCGCTGGGTACCGGTGTTACCAGAGAAGGGGGCTCAACTCAGTGCGGTGTCTAGGTCCTTGGCATCCTGAACAAAGAATTGAGTGAGACACCAAAGTACAGGAGGATAAAAGAATAGTTTTTTTAATTTATTGTTAAATTTATTAGGGTGACATTGGTTAGTAAAAATTACAGTTTCCAGGGGAAGCCGGGATGGCTCAGTGGGTTAAGCGCTCACTTTGCAGCGCTGGGGACCGGGGATCAAATCCCAGCCCTGGCCCGTGCGGAACCATATGCTGAACTGGGAGCTCCCCCAGTTCAGTTCTCTCTCTGTCTCTGTCTCTCTCTCTCTCTGTCAAAAATAAAAATAAAATATTAAAAAAATAAAAATAAAATTTACAGTTTCCAGGTGTACAATTCTATGGTATTTTGGGTGTTAAAATATGTGTTCACCATTCAGAGTCAGCTAAGAATAGTTTATTGATAGAGAAAATAGTAAAAGTACACTTCCAAAAGATGGAAGTAGGTCTTGAGCAAGAAAAGGTGGCTCAAAAGGCCTCGATCGG
>PVKE010017897.1:0-30209 GCA_004027555.1 Craseonycteris thonglongyai
CAAGATTCTATAGCAGCCCAACTATTGGTTAGATGTGAAGATATATACATTTTCAACAGTTTTACTGAATCTTCTTGAGAAGATGAAATAGATAACATATGCCTGGTATGTTTAAACATATTGAGATAAATTAAGTACATAGAAAACACAAGAAAAAAAGACAATCATTAACATCAAGGGAAACATGTGCATACAGGTCTACTGCGTAGTTTAGGTTTTAATAGCATATACAAGGCCTTACCAATGTAAACACTGAATTTTGAACTAGCAAAAATTACAATATAGCTCTTCTGAGAGAATGAGGGATGGAAAGTATCTAAGAGTATGTGTACATACTAGTGAATGTTTATGCTAGGGATGGGATAAGGGGAAAAATGCAATCATTTATTTAAAATACTATCATCTCATAGGAAGCAGTCAATAAATAATGCTTAAAATTGAAAATTAAGAAGTAACTATTAAATCTTACTCAACTGTTAAAATATGTTTAAATTTCTGAAAATGATTGCTTGTGAATGTAGTTAAAAAGCAAGAGCACAGGGTATTATGCTCTTTTTAAAAACAAGCATTGGTTTATAATTTGGCTTTTCAAAATATATGATTTAAAATAAAAGGCACTAATTGATAACATAAGAAAAATAAAGGAGAGAGGGTGAGAGGGAGGGAGAGAGGGAGAAAAGACAGAAGAAAAAGAAAGGGCAGTTGCTCTCCAGGTGTCCATGATTTAATAGAAGACATCAAGTAGTAATTTGATAAGTAATATTAGAGGCATGTGCAAGATGTTTGAGGGAACATAAGATGGTACATTCATTCTACTTTGGGCAGAAGGAGGTAGTGAGAAGCTGCACAAATTCAGCCATCTTCGGTTAGATACTCAAGTTTTTAATTTGTGGTTTTCTGGTCAGAATAAGAAAAAGATATTCTAATCTAGCCTGGAAAAATAGAATTAGCAAAAGCATGGAACATGAAAGTAATTTCAGTTCTCATAAACTCTATCATTAATTATGTTGGCTAGGCTATACTGTAATCCAGAGGAATGGCAGTTAATAGGGCTAGAGGGTTTATTTGGTGCAGATTGCAAAAGTCTTACCGGTATATATCAGTCTATGAGAAGATATTCTTAAGGTCACAAATTCAAGAAAATATGGTAAATAACATCATTTATCCAGTGGTTTAGTGCACAGCTCAGGCATCTCTGTGTCTTAACCAACATTTCTTTAAATAATTTATTTTATTGACATTAAAAGACAGAAAGAGACAGAGAGAGACAGAGAGAAGGGGTGGGCATAGTGCAGTTTCCATAGTTGGCAGCATTCGTTTTCCATATAGGTTCACTCCACCTTTTGGCATAGGGCTATGCAGGGCAGGATCTGGGCTGGGAGCCTCCTGCATAAGCCCAGGCAACAACTGAACTGGGGGTCCACCCCAGCTCAGCATATGGGTTTGCATGGGCTGGGGCTGAAATTCAGTCCTTGGTCCCCATGTCTTCAAAGCAAGCACTTAATCCACTGAGCCATCCCAGCTTTCCCAACCCACATTTCTTATCATCAACTGGCACTCCTTTAAGTGTATAAATACTGTGAGCAAGAAGAGCCAGAAATAATTGTGCAGTGCATTATGTATATGACTGTGTGAAATAGGCTTGTTCATGCTAGCTGTGCTCTCACAAAAACTTACCAACTAGTCTCTAGGGATGCTTTATTTACTTTCCATTCTCCACTGGTAGCTAGAGTAATTTCATAAAAATGCAAAGTGGACTGTGTCAACCCTTATATTTAGAATAACATTGTAGGGGAAGCCGGGATGGCTCAGTGGGTTGGGCGCTCACTTTGCAGCGCCGGGGACCTGGGATCGAGTCCCGGTCCCGGCCCGTGCGGAACCATGTGCTGAGCTGGGAGCTCCCCCAGTTCAGCTGTCTCTCTGTCTCTGTCTCTGTCTCTGTATCTCTCTCTCTCTCTCTGTCAAAAATAAATGAATTAAAAAATATATATTAGAATAACATTGTAGTGATTTCTTTCTCTTAAGGTGAAAATAATGTTTATAATTTAATCTTTACAACTGTGTAGGGTCATGCCTGAGCATCTTCTCAATAATGTCCCTCCATGGCATGAGGCCACTTTCTTTGTTCAGCCACAATGACCTCTTACAGTAATTTTAACCTCACATGTGCTTCCCACCACTATTCCTCTGCATATAATACGCCTTCTACCTTCAACTCTCTCATCCAGTACATCCCAACAATTCCATCACCGTTTTTACATTTGTCTAATTATCTTCTGCTCATCCTTCAGATGTGTATCTTCAGGATAACGGGTATATCATTTGAGGCACTGATTATTATTAAAATTTGAAAATTATTTGTAAGATTATCTGACTAAAGTCTATCTTCTCTTCTAGACTATAAGTCCAATGTCAGAAGAAATTATATCTACATCAGTAAATATTTGTTTAATTCATAAATGAATAAATAGCATAATTATTGGAATCTATAACAATATTATAAATGTTTATGGAACAATATAATTTTACACAGCAACAGTTCCAGAAAATGTGGCTATATGATGCTATGACTAATCTAAACTGACAAGTAGGCCTGAAATAGTGCTGATATGCAAAACACATAACAATACAAATATAAACATTAGATATAAATGTTAGTGAGCTCTGAACTGGTACACCTAATATTTTATGTCACCTAAGAAATGCAGATTTACCATATATTTCAGGTGGCCCACCACTAATAAACTATTATTCCTATTTTTAACTTTTTAAAGCTCATCATCACACTAAGAATAGTCTCTGAGGAGTTTGATAAAAATACAAAATCTACACTATAAGTATTCTCTTCTTCTATTTTCTCATGAGTAAAAAGAATGCCATAATCAGAAGTCTTCTAGCCATCACTAAGCCAGATATTCTCATATTTTTTA
This sequence comes from Craseonycteris thonglongyai, assembly GCA_004027555.1. NCBI lineage: Eukaryota > Metazoa > Chordata > Mammalia > Chiroptera > Craseonycteridae > Craseonycteris > Craseonycteris thonglongyai. The sequence goes on from PVKE010017897.1 coordinate 2,931, forward strand.
AAAATTAAGCAGACTGAACATTGCTTGATTTGACTTTAACACGTTCCAGTTTCTTCCAAAGTTTTCCTATCCATAGAGAAGCTTATCTATTTTTTATTTTATTTAGGAATTACAGTTTATTTTTTTAAATTTTGCTAAAAAGAGATTTTGATTTGCCAATGTATTTAGTTCCTTAACTCATTTTTAAACCAGATGCTATCTGCAGAAAAACAATGGTTACTGTTTTAATCAAACTAACTCTTAGTGTTTAATTGCTAAATGTCTTTTTTTATATGAGTGGCAAGAACAAAGTTAACAGTAAATAGCAGAAAAAGCCTTTCACTCTATAAACAATAACTCCACAAGTCACTCAATAACCATCATGAACATAAATAAATTAATTGCCTACATTCATTCATTCATTTGTACAATAAAGGTTTGTATTACATACTTGTCAAAAATTCTACTAGGGGAAAACATGATGATCATAGTACCTGCCTTTAAGGAGCTCAAAGTGAAGCAGAAAGAAAATTAATACAACTTGATAAGTGCTAACACAGAATTCAGTATTGCGAGAGTAAAAATAAATAAATAAATAAATAAATAAATAAATAAACAAATAGGTAAGAAATTCTCTTAACAAAGAAGGAGAAGAGGAAAATCAAGCCAAAATAACTGGATGTTTGAAAATTAAAGAGCTGTAAAACTATGAGAGATGAACATGAAAGCTGGCATAAAAAATGTCATAAAAAAACTTGTGACATCAAATTTCTCTTTTAGAAAAAATTATCTTTGTCGGTGATATTGAAGATCAATTTGAAAGAAGAAAACATTCCATAAAGTCTAAAAACAACTTCTAAAATAGAAGACAGCTCTATATTTTCATAACAATACAGTCATACCTTGTTTCTCAACTGCTGTGCAATTCATTAAATTTAGTGCTCCGCACATTTTGACATAAAAATTTTGCTCCATACTCATAATTTGTTTGGTATTTGTCCTGCTTCTTGTAACCAATTAATGACAAGTACTGAGATACCACTGGACCAGAGGACTATTGTAAACTGATTATCTAGAGAGGTTTGGAATACTCTTCCTTGAAGGACAAATAACTCAGTATAGAAATTCAGCAACCCTGCTATTTAATGATTGCAATTTTAGTGTCAAAATTATCAGTGGTTTAAAAACAACTTTATTTTTAATGTGACTGAGGCAGTCTTAACATTTCCCTTAGCTTCACTAAAGCATAAAAAGGTGGTGTCTTCCTGAATTTATGCCCCTGATCTCCTGTTTTACTTGGAACATTTACTTAAAAAAAACTTGCAGTTGTCAAGTTTTGCTCTGTGCCTTTGACACATCCTCCCTGATAGTTTTAAAACCAAAAATGTCTTGCTGAGTGATCTAAGAGTAATGCTTTTAAAATTTGTGCATCAAGATCGAGCCCACATCTTCCAGTCTCTCTGGGCAGGTAGGAGACCAACTTTGATAAGTACCAATTAGCAAAGAAGGTGACCTAATGCTATCGATCATGCTCTGGTCAAATGTTCTCCAATACGTTCCAGGAGCTCACCCCAATTCTTAAAAAAAAAAAAATCACTCACATTTTGTTTCATGTAAGTTGAGTTCAACCTCTCTACCCTATGGTTATTCCTAGAGCATTCCTCCATATCTTGTTTTACTAATTGCTATTTATCTTTCACATCTCAACTTGCATGTCACTTTTTCTAGGAACACTTCTATGCTACCAGTCCTCCAATTCTAGGCATTTAGCTTACTCCACTTAATCTTTTATAGCATTTGTTATAGACTGAATGTTTGTGTCCCCAGGATTTTATATGTTGAAATCTGTTCCCCAATGTGATGATATCAGGAGTTGGCACCATGGGGAGGTAGTTAGATCAGGTGAGGTCATAAGATTGGAGCCCTCATGAATACGATTAGAGCCTTGTAATAGTCATGAGAGAACTTGCTTCCAGTCTGCTCTCTGTCATGTGAGCATATAATGGTAAGTCAGCAGAGTGCAACCTGGAAGAAGATTCTCACCAAAACTGTTTCTTACATTTTATTCATTGCCTCTATATTTGTCTCTATTTGCTACTAAATCAATAACTCCACCAAGATAAACAGCATATCAGTTTTGTCTTTATCATATATATTCATTCTATCTTTGTGGAATAAAGTAATTTATTTGGCCCCTGCACTTCAGTTTTAAGTGTGTGTCATTTTTATTCTTTTTGTTTTTGTTTGTTTAATGTGTACAAAAGAACATAATAATTAGATGTTTTCACACCTTACAAAATAACCCCAATAAATTTATACACTATGTAGCTATTACAACACCATTGACTATATTCTCTATGCTGTAATTTACATCCTAGGGGGGCGGGGATATATATATATATTCATTTAATTTATAGTTAACATTCAAATTATTTTATATTATTTACAGGTGTACAGGTCAGTGAACAGGCATTTATATCATTTCAAACCTATGTCACCTCCTTGTTTGTTTTCATGCTATGTAGTCCTGCCCTTTCTCTTTAATAGAAAGCATTCTATGCCCCTGTCTAAAGTCATAAGTTCAAAAATGTCTATACCCCTCTTCCTTTAGAAATTTAGCCAAAAGAATTTAGGACAAATTACCACAGGAGTAAGCAATCTTTTCTTTTTTTCTTTGAATGCTCTAAACTACATAGAAAATCTAAGAGGAAGGCAGTTTTATATTACTGTAAAAATAAAGTGAGGAATCCAGTTGAACTACCAAATGTTTTTATTTTTGTACCATTCTACTTTAGTCCCTCAAAAATTCACCTGCAGCTACTACATAGGAAACTACAGAAAATTATGAACTTAGAATACACGTGAAAGGAAGAATCCCTCCATCTACAATTCTCAAACACACTTACAGCATTTAAATTTTATGTTGACTAGCATCCCTTAGAGTTAATGAGGGAAGGGTCCCAAAATCAACTTTATAAAGTTGGTTTATGTATTTATTAATTTTTTTTAAGCCTCTGGCTTTGATAAAAAGCTGGAATCAAACACAATAGACCAATCCCCACATTTTCAGAATACAAATACATAAATTTAATGAGATTTGTTTCTTCAGTAATCAGTGTCCTCTATCAGAATCCCCACAAATAAATGTATTTTTAAATTAAGTATTCACACACATCCAAAGCTAGTGTCTTCACAGATAATAGTAAAATAAACAAAACACTGTCAAGTCTAGAGGACTTGTGAATCCCCACTCACTGTGTCCCTAAAAAGAAAGGATCATGCTATCTATTGGTCAAATTTCAAAGCAATCTGTGAGTTACAGCACTAAGTAATTAACTTTCTTGATGCTTGAGACATGACATAAGCCAAATTTTCTACTTGATTGGGAGAAAATGCTCTTCCCACTGATATCTCCGTAACTTCTATCACCTTTAGTAAGCCCATGTAGTATGTTCAAAGAAAAGAAATGCCTTCAATCCTCTCATTCTAGAAAAGGAAGTTTTCAGAACTAGCCTAACTGACCAATACTGGGGACCCACTGCATTTTGAATGAAACCTCTGGTTAGAAAATATGCATATATGAGTATATATATTCCTCTTTTTGGTCTTGTCCCCTACGAATATATTTCTCCTGAAGGTTAAGAGTGGAGAATGGATTGAGTATTTGGTACACTTCTTTATTCACACAGAGGTATGTATATACTTTGACAGATTTAGGAATAGATAAATTTATTTCAAAACAAAATTTATGAAATTTCAAATGGTAAAACATATTATAAAGCTATGTTAATTAAAATATAGCATTTTCAGACAGATAAATCAAACAATCATTTTAAGAAGGTAAGTGAAATAATCAGATTTGCATTTTGAAAGACAGTATAAAGAATAAATTATAGGAGGCTAGGGGTGGGCACTGGGTTAACACTTTGTAAGCTTTTGTAGAAATCCAGTGAGAAAATTATAAGGGCTTCACCCCTAGAAATGGCAGAGGGAAGAGAGATAAACACACAGTCCTGAAATATTTTTGCAATTAGAATTATCATGACTTGTTAATTGGTGAGATGAGGAGGTAAGAGAAAGAGATGGGTGTACTGCTAATCTACCTAAATTTGCCACCTGAACAAATGGATAATGATGCCACTCACAGAGATTGAAAACATTATTAAATAGAAAGTCTGCAAGGAAGATATTGAATGGAGTTTTGTGGTATTTTTACATAAGATAATTGGATGATAAGCAGAGAGAAATCATTGTTGGTTTAGAGTTAAGATAAACTGTGGTCTGAAAATACAGATTTGAGAGTCACCAATATGTAGATAAATATTAAAGCCATGGTGTTGATAAATAGCACAACACAACACCTTTCAGTTTATTTCCTGTTTGCCTGAATTCTGGAGAATATTAGGATTTAAAGCTTAATAGCCTGACGTTTGAATGAAAACATGATAATTGACAGAGTGACTTTTGTTATAGAGTGTGGAAAAGAGAATATTAGAATCTCTTTCAAGATTCATTTTAGGGGAAGCTAGGATGGCTCTGTGGGTTAAGTGCTCACTTTGCAGTGCTGGCAACAGGGGATTGAATCCCAGTCCTGGCCCATGCTGAACTGGGAGCTCCCCCAGTTCAGTTCTCTCTGTCTCTGTCTCTGTATCTCTATCTCTGTGTCAAAAATAAAAAATAAATAAATAAAATAAAAACATTAAAAAAAGATTTATTTTATTTTTTGAGAAGAGAAAGAGAGAGAGAGAGAGAGAGAGGGAGAAAGAGAGAGAGAGAGAGAGAGAGAGAGAGAGAGAGAGAGAGAAAGAGAGAAAGTGCCCAGAGCAAGTTCCATAGTTGTACATCATTTGCTGTGACATAGTTAAGTCCAAAGGTGCATACATGAGGCTGAACAGTGCAGTAACTGAACTGGGAGTCTCCCTTTTGAAAAGTGAGAAACTTCATTGTCATCCTGGTGGTTACCAGTTCACAGCAGTTCAGCAAATAGGTTTGCATAGTCAGGGGTTTGGATTTGATCCCTGTACCTTGTGGTTACAAGACAAGGAGTCAAACTCCTGGGCTATTGAATGTCATTCACAGCATTAGAATCTTTATGACCTACTTTTGACTTTGGTCTCAGATGGCAAATGTGGACCTCAGTGTCTTTAAATTTAAAGAAGTCTGAGGTAAAATTTATTCCTTCAAAAGTTCTTTTACTAGGTGTTCTTGTCTGTATTGCTCAAGCATTGGACAAAAAAGCAAGGTTTGAATAAAAAAAAGTTATTTTGATTAGTATTATCTTCTGCTAAATGTTTTCCGTTATAGCAGTATGTTCCTTGTAGATATGATATTACATAGTACAGAGATCCACAGGGCTCTTTAAGTTTACTTTGTACAAGTTTTTTGTTTGTTTGTTTTGTTTTTGTTTTTTTAGCCAAAGAAGACAGCTGAACCTGGAAAAGTAGCCTCTATTAATTGGTATTGCCTGCTAGCAATCTGCTGTCTTTGAAGATTCAAAGTTGCCAGTATACTTTACATTTTAGTGAATTTAATCTACAATGTGGATTTGAATCTACAGTATTGAGATGACATATTGTTTCTTAAAATTATTTAGAACTTTTAGTTGTGACACAATAATGCTTGAGAATATCACTGCAACAACAACAAAAAACAACAGACATTTAATTTGGATGACCCTTTAAGGTCATGTCAACTGGAAAAATATAGAAGTTCAAGTAAATTGAGAAAAATGCATTTGAGCATTAAGGGGCATGAAAAAATGAAGTAATTTTTTTACTGAAAGTGTGAAGGAACTCCACAGTCTGGCAGGGACATTTTGCCACACTTACAATATATATTTTTAATTAGCTAACTCAAGTTTGGTGTACTCTGGCTGAAAATAGGAATCTATTATTTTAGTTTCCTCTCCCCTAAGTCCTCCCACACCTACATTGACTCTTGGACATATTGCCTGTACAACCTGCTGGGAGGTTGCTAGTCAAGTGCCCACTTAACAAGCTTCCTTGAAAGGCTGTGAGTAGTGGTTTCAGCCTCTTCATCCCATTTCCTCATGCTGTAGACTCGGTAAGAACTACCATAGGCTCTCCTAGGACTTTCAAAATTCTCTTGCTTGGGCCCTGGTGATCCCATGGCTCTGGTGAACCATCTTTCAGGCAGTCTCAGGTAGCACTTCAGTTGTCATCTTGTGCTGCATGTCCTCTTCTGTCTTCTGTGCCTCTCCCCACCATTCCCAATTTCCTGTTTGACAAATGGATCAGTTTTTCTGTAAGAGAAGATCTCCAAGCAAAATCGAACCTCCCAGGAAATGCTCTCTTCAGTTTGTGCTGGGTGAGGACAAAGGTGAGTTAGAAACTAAGTGCCAAGTTCAGGGTCACTGAAGCCCCAGAACCCCAGTCAGAGGTGAGAGAGGTATAGATGCTAGGGGGAAGTTCTAGTGTCTTGATACAGACAGGGGCCACTCTCACATGTCTCAGAAACTCAGGAGACTTTTATTCGATGGGAACTGTGCAGGGAGGCCCAAGTCTCTCAAGGGAGATTTTGGGTCGTGTAGATGGTGGGCTGCACACAAGAAAGTCTTGAATAGACTCCAGGCTCCTGTCCTACTACAGGGGCACTTCTTGCCCTGCTGCCCATGAACCAAAGTATCATGGCCACTGCCAGGGCTGTGAGGGTTGGTTGTGGAGGTTTTTCACCTCTGTACTCTTTTCTGTCCCAAATACCCCAGACTCTCGGGCAGTGAGTTGTCCTGTTCTCTGTTACCTCCATCTTCTCTACCACTGCTGGTCCTATTCATCGTAAGGACACCTGTATGACCTGGAGGCTTGGTGTGCAGGGGTTCTTGGCTGAAAGGCAGTGCCTGAATTCTTTCTGACTCACCACATACCTACCCTTGCTGGAGCTGCCTGAAGGAGCAGGGGTGCCTGACAGAAGAGACCTACCCCCGTAGGAAGCGCTGGTGGACTGAAAGATCAGCGGAGATAGCTGAGCGTAATGATCTCTGCCTGACTGGGCAAATCACACTCGCTGACCACTGAGGATGGTGCTCTATCCCCACAGGAGTCAGAGAGGATCACCAGGCTGTGGCCAGAACCACCCACCAGGGGTCATGGAAGAAATGGCTGCGCCATGCAGGTGGTGCTGAGGCCATCCCTGAGAGTGCCTTGGCTGACCGGGTGAATATTCCTTCCACCCAGAAGCCAGCAAAGTGGCCACCTTGGGGAAGATCCAGCCCAAGGTGAGACAAGACCCAAAGGAGTGTGAAAGGGGTGGGGATACAACAAAGGGTGCCTGAGGCTAAGGCAGCTCACGAAGTAACCCAGGAAGCATGGGGAACTGCGTCGGTGGCTGGCCAGGGCAATTGGACTAAGGTGAGGCAGGACAGGATTCTCCTGCCCCACAAGGGACTCTGTCACTGTCAGCTACTGGGGAGCCTAATTATCGGGGGACTCCACCAGCAGAGAGAGAAGAGAAGCAGCCAGTAGCGTCATGAGAGAGTGGGAAGAAGGTGGGGCATTTTTCAGTCCCCCTTTTAGAAAATTAAAAGCAGTGTTTTGCTTTTTGTTCCCCCTGCAGTGCAGTTGTTTTGTAGAGGGTGTGGATTGCACAGGGAGAGTACAGGTCTACCAGCCAGAGCTGCAGGGCTCCACCACTTTCTGTTCTCTTGGGACCCCTCCCCTTGCTGACCCTGAGAGCATGGGTGGGCAGGTTGCACCAGACAGCCCCTCTGCCTCCTTTCTGCTGTCTTTGGTAGGCAGAAGCTATAAAGGGGAAGAGCGATGCTCTAAGTTTTGTGTACCCCACAGGTTAAAGGAGCTGGCCAGGCTTCCCATTTAGTTTTCTGCTAGGTCCAGAGTTAAGATCTAATATACCCAAAGTCATTTTAATAATAAAAAGTAGCCCCTTTGTGTTATATGCAGGTTACCTTTATTTATGTATCAAGTACTGTTGACCTGTGAAGGATCAAGTTGGAGATTTTATTCGATCCTAAACAATACATAGCAAGTGCTTGTGGCTTAAATATTATTTGATATTCTATTTTTCATCAGTTAAAAAATAAAAAGACATCATAGAGAAAATTGGTTGTCCCTGGGAGACTTTAATGAAAAATTTGAAAAGAGACCAATATCATATGTAGATTTTTGTATTCTCTTTCAAAATTAATTTGCAAGGTTTTATTTACTCTATACCTGCATTAGTGAACATGTGTTTTCTAAGGTTATTTGCAGTTAGTATCTCTTCTATTCCAGTAAAATGTTTTTTAATTTTTTTTGATGGTTTCCTTTTCTGTGAAAACCTTTTAGTTTCATGTTGTCCCATTTGTTTATTTTTTCTTTTGTTTCCCTGGCCCCAAAATATATGTTAGTAAAAATATTACTGAGGGCAATGTCTGAAAGTTTACCTTCTATATTTGCTTTTATGAATTTTATGTGTTTTGGTCTTAAAGTCTTTAAACAATTTTCACTTTATTCATGTATGTGGTGAAAGAATATGGCCCATTTTAATTTTTTTGCATGCATTTGTCCAGGTTTCCAAACATCTTTATTGAATAGACTGTCTTTATCCCAATGTAAATTATTGTTTTATTTCTCATAGATTCAATGACCATATACTCATAAAATTAAATCTGGGCTCTTGTTTTAAAAAATATGTTTTATTGTTAAATTTATTGGTGTGACATTGATTGGTAACAATTACTTTCCAGATATACACATCTACATTACATCACCTATGTATTGTATTATGTGCTCACCACCCAAAATCTGCTTTTCTTCCGTCACCGTATATCCGGTGCCCACTCCTAACTCTCTCTCCCACTATCCATACCCCTTCCTCCCTTTTACTCAGATAGTCTCCAAACTATTGAGTGTGTCCATAAGTCTGATGCCTACTCCCAACACCCCATCCCACTCTCCCTTCTTTCTCCTTTCCTTCCCTCAGGTAATCACCAAGCTTTTGAGTGTGTCCATAAGTCTTTGTTCCTTTGTTACTTTCAGTTTAATAATCCGCCTATAAGTGAGGTCATATGTTTCCTGATTGTTTCAGTCTTACTTATTTCGCTTAATAAGATGGTTTCAAGGTCCATCCACATTGTCAAAAATGACTGTATTTCATCTTTTCTTATCACTGAGTAGTATTTCATTGTGTAAATGTACCAAAACTTCTTCATCCAGTCATCTATCAAAGAGAATTTTGGTTGTTTCCATGTTCTGGCCACTGTGAACAGTGCTGCAATAAACATGTGGGTTCAGACATCTTCGCAGGTTAATGTTTTCAAAATTTTGGGGTAGATGCCCAGTAGAGGGATTGCTGGGCCGTATGGTAATTATACAGTGATCCCTCATTTTTCGCGGTTAATGGGGACCAGAAACTTCCGCGAAAGCTGCAAAACCGCGAAGTAGGATTTGCCCCTAGGAATTTTCTCATTGGTCAATGTCGCACCGGAAACCAATCACGCGCCTTTATGAGAGCCCGTGGTATGTACTCTGAGTCAACTCATCTCTTTGTTTGACATGCAGGGATCCTTCTCTCTCGCGCATCAACATGAAACAATGCTCCTTTCTGCAATATGGCTGCCGAGATGGTTGTATATTTTCATTTTTATTTTTTGATGAATATTTTGGGAAAACCCGCGAAGCACTGAAGCCGCAAAACATGAAGCGCGAAGTGGTGAGGGAACACTGTATTCCTTATTTTTTGAGGCATCCTCATACAGCCTTACAAAGTGGTTGTACCAGTTTTCATTCCCACCAAGTGTATGGGGGTTTCTTTTTCTCCAAATCTCTCCATCACTTGTTATCCCTTGTCTTCTTCATTACAGCAATTCTAAGAGGTATAAAATGGTATCTCATTGTGGTTTTTATTTGCATCTCCCTAATTGCAAGTGAAGTTGAGCATATTTTCATATATCTGTTGACCATATGTATGTCTTCATGAGAGAAGTGTCTGTTTAGGTCGTCTGCACATTTTTTCATTAGATTGCTTGTTTTATTTATTGTTGAGTTGTACATATTCTAGTTTACCTAAACTGAACCAAGAAGATTTGGATAACCTAAATAGACCAATCAACAGTATAGAACTTTAAACAATTATCCAAAACCTGCCTAAAGGCAAAAGTCCTGGACCAGATTTTACCAATGAGTTTTATTAAGCATTCAAATAACTAATGCCCATCCTCCTCAAACTACTCCAGAAAATTCAAGAGGAGGCAGTACTACCCAACTCTTTCTATGAAGCTAATATCTCCCTAATACCAAAACCTGGGAAGGACAATGCAAAAAAGGACAACTATAAGCCAATATCCCTGATAAACACTGATGCAAAAATTCTAAATAAAATTTTAGCTAACAGAATACAACAATGCATTAAAAAGATTACCCACCATAACCAAGTGGGATTCATCCAACAGGCACAAGGATGGTTCAACATATGCAAATCAATCAATGTAATCCAGCACATAAACCAAACAAAGGATAAAAACTACATGATTATCTCAAATGATGCAGAAAAAGCATTCGACAAGATGCAACACCCATTTATGATAAAAACACTGAATAAAATGGGAATTAAAAAAAAGTCCCTCAACATAATAAAGGCCATACATGAAAAACCCTCAGCAAGTATTATACCAAATGTGTGCAAAAGCTGAAGCTGATTACACTAAAATCAGGAACAAGACAGGGATGCCTCCTGCCACCACTGCTATTCAACATAGTTCTGGAAGTTCTAGCCAGAGCAATCAGGCAAGAGAAAGAAAAAAAAGGTATTAGAATTGGGAGAGCAGAAGATAAACTTTCACTCTTTGCAGATGACATGATCCTTTATGTGGAAAACTGTAAAGAATCTATCAGTAATCTATTGGAAATAACACATACATACAGTAAAGTTGCAAGATACAAAAATAATGTCCCAAAATGAACTGCATTTTTATATGCCAAAAATGAAACTTCAGAAAGAGAGATAAGAAGATTCATTCTCTTCACCAGTGCAATAAAACAACAACAACAACAACAACAAAAACCTACAAATAAATCTAAAAAATAATGTGAAGGGCTTATATACTGAAAACTATAAAACACCATTAAAAGAAATTTAAAAATCACACAAAGAAATGGAAAGACATTCCGTGTTCATGCATTGAGAGAATCCACATAGTTAAAATGACCATACTCCCCAAAGCAATATACAGATTCAAGGCCATCCTCATCAAAATCCCAGAGACATTCTTTCAAGAAATAGATTTTAAAAATCATCAAATTTGTATGGAACCACACAAGACCAAGAATCTCAAAAGCTATCCTAAGAAAAAAGGATAAAGCTAGGGGAATCTCACTGACTGAGTTTAATCTGTACTACAAAGCCTCAGTAATCAAAACAGCTTGGTATTGGCAGAAAAACAGATATACAGACCAATAAAACAGAATTGAAAACCCAGAAATAAATGAAAAAATAAATGGACAGATTATTTTTGACAAATGAGCAAAAAATGTACAGTGGGGAAAAGAAATCCTCTTCAGTAAATGATGCTGGGAAAATTGGAAAACCACTTGCAAAGAGCTGAATGTAAACTTTGATCTCTCACCATATACCAAAATTAACGCATAGTAGATTAATGACCTCCAAATAATAAATGAAACAATAAATTGCATAGAAGAAAACCTTGGTACTAAACTTATAGATGTGAGGTGCAGAATGGAATTTATGAATCTGAACTCAATGGCAAAGGAAGTAAAAGCAAAAATAAATGAATGGGACTTTATCAAGCTAAAAAGCTTCTGCACTGTAAAAAAAACTATAAACAAGCAAAGAGGTAACCAACCAACTGGGAGAAAATATTTGCAAACGATGCCTCTGAAAAGGGGCTTATATAAAAAATATACAAAGAACTTGGGCTCTTTATTTTGTTCCACTGATCTATGTGTGTTTTTATGCCAAACCATGCAGTTTCAATTGCTAAGGCCTTGCAGAACAATTTGATATCAGATATCATGATGCCTCTAGCTTTGTTCTTATTTCTCAGGGTTGCTGTAGCTGTTTGGGGCATTTATGGTCTAATAGAAATTTTAGGTTATTTGTTTTGTGAAAATGCTATTTGCATTTCTATAGGTATTGCACTGAATGCATAGATTGTTTGGTGTATTGTGGCTATTTTAACTATATTAATATTTCCTACACTTGAGCATGGCTTATGTTTTCATTTGTCCCTTTAAATTCTCTTATCAATATCTTATAATTTTGAGTATAGGTCTTTAATTCCTTCATTAAATATATACCTAGGTATTTCATTTTTCCTTGGTTCAATGTAAATGGGATCATTTCTTAATTTATCTTTGTTAGCTTATTATTGGTGTATAAAAATTCAATTAATACTGAATCTTAATTTTATATGCTGCTATTTTACTAAATTCATGTATAAGTTATAATAGTTTTTTTGGTGGACTCTTTAGGCTTTTCTCTATTATGTCATTTAGAATTTTACTTCTTCCTTTCCCAAATGGATGTACTTTATTTACTTGTTTTTGTCTGATTGCTGTGACTAATTTACCCAATAATATGCTGAATAAAAGTGGTGAAAATAGGCAATTTTGTCATGCTTCTGATCTTAAGAAAAATGTGTTTACCCTTTCACAATTGACTGTGATATTAGCAGAGAGTTTCTCATATATACCCTTTATTATGTTGAGCTATGTTTTCTTTGTTCCCACTTTGCTGAGTGTTTTTGTCATAAATGGATGCTGGATTTCATCTAATACGTTTTGCATCTGTTGATATCATCATGTAATTTTGTCATTTTGTTTGTGTGGTCACATTAAATGATTTGTACAAATTGAAACTGCCTTGCAAAACAGGGATACATCCCACTTGGTAATGGTGCATAATCTTGTTAATGTATTGCTGAATTCTGTTTGCTAATATTTTGTTCAGGATTTTCTGCATTTATGTTAATTATGGATATCATAATTTGTTTGTTTTGTAATATGTTTGTCTGGTTTTGAATCAGGGCAATTCTGTCTTATAAAATGTGTGTGGAATCCTCCCCTCCTCTTGAATTTCTTGGAATAGTTTGATATAAATAAGTGTTAATTCTTCTTTGAGTACAGGTTCCTATGAGGCCATTGTTTGGGGACCTGGGAACACAAAAAAATATTTAACAGTGTTGATTGTCTAGCATCAGGGGTCTCCAAACTATGGCCCGTGGGCCACATCTGGCCTGCGAGGCCCTTTCATCCAGCCCATGAAGACTTTTTTGTTTTTTAAAGATTTATTTATTATTTTTGACAGAGAGAGAGAAAGAGAGAGATACAGTCAGAGACAGAGAGAAGGGGGAGGGCCCTGAACAGTCTCCATAGTTGCACATCATTGGCTTTCCACATAGTTTCATTCCACAGGTGGGCGGGGCTGCACAGGGCAGGAACTGGGCTTGGGTCTCATCTCGGTGAGAACTGAACTGGGGGCACTCCCCAGCTCAGCATATGGGTCCGCACGGGCCGGGGCCGGGATTCAACCCTCGGTCCCCAGGGCTGCAAAGTGACCGCCTAACCCACTGAGCCATCCTGGCTTCCCCCGTGAAGACTTTTTATCTATGAAAAAGAAATTACAAAAATTTATGTGTATCCTGCCAAGATCAGCCGCTTACTTTTTCTACTTCTGTTCAGTCAATGAGATGATATAACTGCTGTTTTATAGTTAATGCGGTCCTCGGGCTGCAAAGTTTGGAGACCCCTGGTAGCTGAATGAGATGTGCAGTGGCTTCTACAGAATGTGGCTGCTTGGTTACCAGGGTTCCAACTTTTGGGGGGCGCTATGATCAGAAAGTGAGGTCACTGACTTGGGTTCCATACCTCAGACAAGTACTCTCCAAGGCCTCTCTGTGTTGGTCACTTCTTTCCCTTGATCCTATACCAAGTAAACAAACTGTTACATCAGAACAGCCCACCCCACACCCATGATGGCTTCGGAACAGTTGGACCCGCAGCTCTGTGGATTCAGAGCTGAGTTTAGGCCTGGCAACTCCTCACCAGTGATGTGACTGAACAAGTATTTCCTCTCAGGTTGTCACCAGTTTCCTATCTGCTCACTGTTGGTCATTCTAGCATCTACTTTACTGTCTGTTATTAGACATATATACACTTGTAGTGCCTTAAAGCCCTATTATGAGGTCACAAAACCTCGTCAGATGTAATGACGGGGCAATGATATGAATGCTGGGTGGAGCATGGAACCCAGGCCCCAAAGACTGCGACTTTTATGGCATCCAAATTCTCTCATGGCCCTGATGCCTATTTCCCAGGATGGTTGAAATTACCTGAAATTCTTAACATTGCCCATCTAGCATAGAACCTTCCAGGGGCTCAATTTATGTTTAGTTTCAGTGCCATGTGCCTCATCTCAAGATTATGTGCTAGGGGAAGCCGGGATGGCTCAGTGGGTTAAGTGCTCACTTTGTAGTGCCGGGAATCCAGGATCAAATCCCGACCCTGGCCCATGCAGACCCATGTGCTGAACTGGGGAGTGCCCCCAGTTCAGTTCCTTGCTGCCTCTGTATCTCTTTCTCTCTCTCTATCTCTCTTTGTCAAAACAAAAACAAAAAAATATTATATGCTGGGCATCCCCCACAGCAACTGACATCATGCATGTCTCCATATCACTCATCCCTGCAAGGGCCTTTCTCCTCAAGTTTAGATTTACTTTGTAACTGGGTTCTAAAAAAAAAGAGTTGGGCAAAAGGATGGCATGTCAATTTCAAGACTGAAATATAAGAATTTTGTGGCTCTGATGGCTTCCTCCCTCTCTGTGTGTCTTCCTCTTTCTTTCTGTTTCTGTGTCTTAGTCATCTCTCCCTGTGTGTCTTTCTGTTTGCCTCACTGTCCCTGTGTGTATATCTCTCAGTCTCTTTAATCCTGTGTTCTGTAGAGGGAAAGTCACATAGTATGAACTGTTTTGATGTAAACCCCAGAGCAAAAACAACAAAATATAGCAGTTTAGACAGGAAAGATTGGTTGTACCAACCTAACTTAATCGTGCCAATAACCCACGTGTGATCTTGCAGACAAACCCCACCTCTGCAGTCCTTATTTGACACCATAATCTAGACTTCCAGAAATCCTTAAAGCAGAGGTTCCAAGCCCAGTCAAACCTGATCAGAAATTGTGACAATGTCCATGTTTGTTTTTATAGACACTCTGTTAGGGGACTTCTGCCACCCAACAATAACCAGCAAATTTTTGCAGTCCTGGGTCTTGCCCTTCCCTTCTCTCCTCCTTGCTTTCCCCAGCCACCATGATTTCTGCCTCTCCTCTCCTGCAAAATTCATTTTGCCTCTGAGTCTCTTCCCTTCTGACCTTTCCACAGTGGCAAACTGTGTCCAGACTTCTGCAGGGCTGGGATCACTTATCTTGTGGTCATAGCATAAATGTCACTCTGAAGGTCTTTTGGTTCTAACTAGTGACCCTGGACTCCCTTCAGTCTTTTCTCTAGTCTCTCACATAGATTTGCTCTTATGTTCAGTCTATCTGTCCAGGCTTTGAACTCCTGGAGGACAGGAACTATGTTAGTCATATCAAGAGCCTCCCAAGGCCAAACAAAGCTGTGCTCTGGGTGAGCTCAGGATGAAGATATAATGAGAAGTTTTCAAGAGTTCCCTTTCTTTCCTGAACAGCTTACATTGTGAAAATTGATGCCAATCATAATGGTACATGCTACTCAAAGGCAGGGGACACCCCCAATGAGACCTATTATTCTTTCCTTACTCCTTTTGTCTTTGAGCACAGTAGTTACAGCCTGCTTTCTCTTTGTCAGCCCCAGTACTGCAGTCCCAGGCAGGAAAACCAGAAATCAAATCATACTCTTGTGTTATAGGTACTCAAGGCAGTTGGTGACCAGGTCCAAGGGGACAAAGTGGCTGAGCCTGTGGGATCTTGGAGGATGTGAGGAACCACAGAAACTTCTCTCACTTTACTCTCTCTCTCTCCATTGTCTTGCATCCAATTCTCTCATGAACATTGTCTCCTCAGTCATGATAATGATTCCAATCTCTTCTTAGTGATGGCCATCATTCTCCCACAAAGACAGTCTTGCTCCTGTTCCATGTGTGAGGGGCCCAGTGTTCTGCCATATTCTACATGAACCATGCCCCCAGTGCCCAAGCTTTCTTCTGCTCAGAAGGACCTCAATCAATTGGGTAGTATTCTCCAGGGATTTGGAGTACACAAGGGTATGATTGAGAGCCAGGGACAATAGGCCCTTCTGCAGGCCATGAGATACTTGTCAATGTGTCAGCACCCCACCTTACTGAGGAGGGAGTTGAGACTTCCTCTCCCAAAGCCACTCTATGCTGGGGCTGTTGACTCATAGTTGCAGATGCACAGAGTGAAGATATAGGACCTAAGTCTTGTTCTGCCTAAATCAAGAATGAACCTGTGTCAGGCAGACCATTAGTACCTTTGGGGTTGCCTTCCTCAGGGATTAATGTGAATGATGCTTTAAAACACACCAGGGTAATTTGGAGAAATTAAGAAAGATGTTCTGATGCATGGAGAGAAACATGTGTGCCTTCTTACAATGTTGAGGTCTGCCTCTCAGAGTTAATGTGTGAGATGGGATATGTTCACCTATAAAGCTGTCAGCTCATGTAAGATTAGCTGAGGTTAATTATTTTTTAAGATTTATTGTATTGTTTTAAAGAAGGTGAGAGAGAGAGAGAGAGAGAGAGAGAGAGAGAGAGAGAGAGAGAGAGACATAGACAGAGAAAGACATTGAGAAGTGGGGAGGGCACAGAGCAGTCTAGTCTCTGCAGTTGTACATCATTACTTTTTTGACTTAAGTTTATTCTACATAGGTGAATGTGAGATCATGCAGGGCAGAAACAAACTTGGGAGGGGTTTCTTCATGGGATGTGAGAATCTTCTGCTGCCCTCCTGGGTGTTACAAGTCATGCTGCTCTTCAGCATGTGGGTTTGCAAGGGCTGGGATTTAAACCAAAGGCTTCCCAGCTGCAAGTGTTCAACCTGTAAAGATATCCCAGCATCTCCTGAAATCAATTCTAGAGTGCAGATATTTTCTCACACTTCTTTTTCTCTTCATAGTTCTCAACATAATAATAGACATTCCAAACATTTCCTGAACTCTTAAAATTCTAATGTTGCCCCCTGACTGACCAGAAGAGGCTGCCCTGGGCCAATGCTTCTGGGATCCCAACACTGAGAAAGAAAAATTCAATGGATGGCTTTGTGATTGGTGTGGGACTCAGGGTGTAAGAAGTTTGGTGGTGGCAGGCATGCTGGTGAAGGTGGCCAAAGACTCCAGTGACTGGGATGGATAAGGAGAGCAATGGGCACCATAGAACACACAGCTGAAACAGCCTTATGGAGTTTGCCTGTCTTTCCTTCTGCATCCAGCTGCGTGGACCTCACAGTTGCTATCACGTCCTGCTGGGCAAAGGAGAAAATGACAGAGCCCCATGTGCTTGGTCAGTTTCCCAAAACCCTAATCAGGCTTGGCACCAAGTTACAATGGTATGCAAGACACCCTTTGTTATATACAATTTCATGGTGAGTATTTTGGGGTACAGTCTGGTAACCACTAACTGCTTACTATGTCTATGACATTTTGTTTCTTTGATTTCAGTTTTATTTTTCACATGAGTAGAGTTATGTGTTTCTTAGCTTTTTCTGTCTGTCTTATTGTGTTTGTTTTGGTTAGGTATAAATGCATACTACTTATTTCTGGTAGTAATAGTCATAATTTCAGTGCCAACATTGTTTTCTTTTCATTGTTTTCATAATTATGTGATATGCATTCGATTATATAACATAAACATTAACCTTTTAAGATGATCTGAAAAAATTCTCCTTAGAATATTCTAGGCTTGATGCCTTTTTGGAATTTTGATAGGAACTCTAATATCTTCTTTCTTTGTCAATATGGTCCAATTTTACTTTATTTTTAGATAATAGTAGTGTATATTTTTGTAGAAAAAATTCATGTTATTTTTTCCAAGTGATTTTCACCACACCATATTTCACTTTGCTATTGATTTTCTCTTGGCGGTTTTATATTCCTGGTAAGAATGCATGTACAATGAAATAGGCTCAATTCTTCAATTTCAAAGAAACTAGGTTAATATACATCACTTTATTAAAGCTGTGCACCAATAAGTGTCTGAAACCATAAACAGGTTTATAGTATTTGAGAAAGTAACAGCATTTACAAGAAGGGATACCAAAATAATAATTACATGTTGAGTGAACAACCTTAGAAGGGGAGATGTTCATAAACTAATTACATATTAAAGACTCAAAAATAATATAAAACATCACAGACAGTGAAAAAAAGTGTGTGACATGTTTTTCTTTAATCAGTTAAATTCTATAAGGATAGAAAAATAAATCAGTGTTAAAAGAGCAAATGGACAAAACACGCTAACCACAACTAGTGCCCTAGTCATTACATGAGAGATGCATCTTTCATCATGACAAAGTGGTTTTGTTTGTCTGTTTGTTTATTCTTTTCTTTTTGACATTTTTTTTGACTTTTTATTGTATTTTATTGTTAAATTTAATGGGGAGATATTGGTTGGTAACAATTAGGTAGTTTCCAGATGTACAAGTCCACATCACATCATCCATGCATCGCATTATGTGCCCACCTCCCAGAATCAGGTTCCCTTCCATCACCATATATCTGGTGCCCACTCCCACTCCCCCACACAACTCTCCCTCCTCGCTTCTCCCCCTTCTCCAGGTAACCACCAAACTATTGAGTGTGTCCATAATGTTGGTTCCCTCTCCCACCTCCCCTCCCTCTCTCCTTCCCCCCTCCTCCCCTTCCGTCAAGCAAACACCAAGTTATTGAGTGTGTCCATAGGTCTCTGTGTCTTTGTAACATTCAGTTTTATATTCCACCTATAAGTGAGGTCATATGTTTCCAAATTCTTTCATTCTGACTTATTTCGCTTAATAAGATGGTTTCTAGGTCCATCCATGTTGTCACAAATGACAGTATTTCATCATTTCTTATCACTGTGTAGTATTCCATTGTGTAAATGTACCACATCTTTTTTATCCAGTCATCTATCGAAGGGCATTTTGGTTGTTTCCATGTTCTGGCCACTGTGAACAGTGCTACGATGAACATGCGGGTACAAACATCTTTAAAGATCAAGGTTTTCCGGTTTTTTGAGTAGATACCCAGTAGAGGGATGGCTGGGTCATATGGAAATCCCATTCGTAATTTTTTTTTTTTTTAAGATTTATTTTTATTGTTCTTGACAGAGAGAAAGAGATACAGAGACAGAGATAGAGAGACTGGGGAGGGCCCAGAACAGTCTCCATAGTTGCACATCATTGGTTTTTCCACATAGTTTCATTCCACAGATGGGCGCGGGGCTGCACAGGGCAGGAACTGGGCCGGGGTCTCACCCCTGTGAGAACCGAGCTGGGGGCACTCCCCAGGTCAGCATATGGGTCCGCACAGGCCGGGGCCGGGATTTGATCCTCGGTCCCTGGGGCTGCAAAGTGAGCGCTTAACCCACTGAGCCATCCTGGCTTCCCCTCATTGGTAATTTTTTGAGGAATCTCTATATAGCCTTCCATAGTGGTTGTACCAGTTTACATTCCCACCAGCAGTGTATGAGGGTTCCTTTTTGTCCACAGCCTCTCCAGCACTTGTTATCCCTTCTCTTGTTGATTATAGCCATTCTAACAGGTGTAAGGTGGTATCTCATTGTGGTTTTTATTTGCATCTCCCTAATTGCTAGTGAAGTGGAGCATTTTTTCATGTATCTGTTGGCCATTTGTATGTTTTCAAGAGAGAAGTGTCTGTTAATGTCATCCGCCCATTTTTTAATTGGATAGCTTGTTTTTTTCTTGTTGAGTTGTACAAGTTCCTTGTATATTTTTGATATTAGCCCCTTATCAGAGGCACTGTTTGCAAATCTTTTCTCCCAGTTGGTTGGTTGCCTCTTTGCTTTGTTGATGGTTTCCTTTGCGGCACAGAAGCTTTTTAGCTTGATAAGGTCCCATTTGTTTATTTGTGCTTTTACTTCCCTTGCTAATGAGGTCAGATTCATAAAGTACTCCCTGAATCCCAGGTCCATAAGTTTAGTGCCAATGTTTTCTTCTATGCATTTTATTGTGTCCTTTCCTATTTGGAGGTCTTTAATCCATTTTGAGTTAATTTTGGTGTATGGTGAGAGATTGCAGTTCACCTTCAGCCTTTTGCATGTGGTTTTCCAATTTTCCCAACACCATTTACTAAAGAGGCTTTCTTTTCCCCACTGTATATATTTTGATCTTTTATCAAAAATAATATGTCCATAAATTTGTGGGTTTATTTCTGGGTTTTCAATTCTGTTCCATTGGTCCGTGGGTCTGTTTTTCTACCAGTACCAAGCCGTTTTGATTACTGAGGCTTTGTAGTACAGATAAAAGTCAGGCAGTGAGATGCCCCAGGGTTTATCCTTTTTTCTTAGGATAGCCTTTGTGATTCATGGTATTTTGTGGTTCCATACAAATTTGATGATTTTTTAATCTATTTCTTGAAAGAATGACTGGAATTTTGATGGGAATGGCATTGAATCTGTATGTTGCTTTGGGGAGTATGGCCATTTTAACTATGTTAATTCTTCCAATCCACGGACATGGAATGTTTTTCCATTTCTTTGTATCCTCTTTAATTTCTTTTAAGAGTGTCTTATAGTTTTCAGTGTACAAGTCCTTCACGTTCTTTGTTAGATTTATTCCTAGGTATTTCATTTATTTGTTTGCAATGGCAAAGGGAATGGATCTTCTCATCTCTCTTTCTGAAGTTTCATTGTTGGCATACAAAAATGCCGTTGATTTTGAGACACTGATTTTGTATCCTGCAACTCTACTGTATTTGTCTATTATTTGTAATAGATTTCTGATAGAGTCTTTAGAGTTTTCTATATACAGGATCATGTCATCTGCAAAAAGTGACAGTTTAACTTCTTTTCTTCTGATTCTAATACATTTTATTCCTTTTTCTTGTCTGATTGCTCTGGCTAGAAATTCTAGAACTATGTTGAACAGCAGTGGTGAAAGAGGGCATCCCTGTCTTGTTCCTGATTTTAGAAGAATAGGCTTTAGCTTTTCCCCACTCAGTATATTATTTTCTGAGGGTTTGTCATATATGGCCTTTATTATTTTGAGGTACGTTCTTACAATTTCCATTTTATTCAGTGTTTTTATTATAAATTGGTGTTGTATCTTTTTGAATGCTTTTTCTGTATCAATTGAGATAATCATTATGTTTTTTATCCTTTGTTTAGTTTATGTCCTGGATTACATTGATTGATTTGCGTATGTTGAACCATCCTTGTGCCTTTGGGATGAATCCCAGTTGGTCATGGTAAATAACCATTTTAATGCATTGTTGTATTCTGTTAGCTAAAATTTTATTTAAGATTTTTGCATCAGTGTTCATCAGTGAGATTCGCCTATATTTTTCCTTTTTGGTATTGTTTTTCCCAGGTTTTGGTATTAGGGAGATATTAGCTTCATAGAAAGAGTTCGGTAGTACTGCCTGCACTTAAATTTCCTGAAATAGTTTAGGAGGATGGGCATTAGTTATTCTTTGAAAGATTGGTAGAACTCATTGGTAAAACCATCTGGTCCTGGGGTTTTTTCTTTGGGCAATTTTTGGATAACTGTTTCAAGTTCTGTACTGTTGATCGGTCTGTTTAGGTTATCCAAATCTTCTTGGTTCAATGTAGGCAGACTATATGTTTCTAGAAATTTGTCCATTTCCTCTAGGTTGTCAAATTTGTTGGCATAGAGTCTTTCATAATAATCTCTTATCATTGTTTGTATTTTTGAAGCATCAGTTGTAATCTCTCCTCTATCATCTCGTATTCTGCAAATTTGAGATTTTTCTTTTTTCCCTTTGGTGAGCCTAGCGAGTGGTTTGTCAATTTTATTGAGTTTTTCAAAGAACCAGCTCTTTGTGGCGTTAATTTTTTCTATTGTTTTTCTATTCTGTATTTCATTCAGTTCTGCTTTAAGTTTTATTAATTCTTTTCCTCTGCTGGCTTTTGGGGGACCTCTGTTTCTCTTTTTTAGCTCTATAAGATGAGACGTGATGATGTTTACTTGTAGTTATTCTTGTTTCTTGAGATAGGCCTGTAATGATATACATTTTTCTCTTAATACTGCTTTCGCTGTGTCTCAGAAATTTTGGTACGTCGTGTTTTCATTGTCATTCTTTTCTACAAATTATTTAATCCCTTGTTTTATTTTCTCTTTGATTGAGTCACTTTTTAATAGCATGTTGTTCAATCTCCACATATATGTGGTTCTCTCTGCACTTGATCTATTGCAATTAATCTTTAGTTTCAACGCTTTGTGGTCTGTGAATACACCTGTTATAGTTTGGATGCCCTTAAATTTGGTGAGGTTGGATTTCAGTCCCAGGATATGGTCTATCCTTGAAAATGTTCCATGTGCACTAGAGTAAAATGTATAGCCCTTTGTTGTAGGATGGAATGATCTGTAAATGTCAATTATGTTCATTTCCTTCAATGTATCGTTTAAAGCTGTAATTTCCTTATTTATTTTCTGCTTGGATGGTCTGTCCAATGTTGTCAGGGGGGTGTTTAGATATCCCCTACTATAATTGTATTTTTGTCAAATTTTCTCTTTATATCTGTTAGTAGATGCTTTATAAATTTCGGTGCTTCTGGATTGGGGGCATACATATTGATGAGTGTCATGTTTTCTTGATGTATTGTCCCTTTTTTCAAGATGTAATGTCCATCTTTATGTCTTATTATTTTTTTTATCCTGATGTCTTTTTCATCAGAAATCAGTGTGACCAGTCCAGGTTTTCTCTGACTGCCATTGGCTTGGAGTATTGTTTTTCATCTTTTTACCCTGAGTTTATGTCTGTGTCTGTGGCTGAGGTGTGTCTGTTGTAGACAGGATATAGTTGGGTTTTGTTTTTTAACCTAGTCTGCTACCCTGTGCCTCTTTATTGGTGAATTCAGTCCATTTACATTCAGGGTGATAATTAATATATGAGAATATCCCATATCAATTTCTTCTTTTTATTTTTTTATTGTTCAATTTTTTTCCATTTATTTTGATTTCTTGATTCAGGTCAGATAGCCTCCTTCAGTATTTCTTGGAGTGCCTGTTTTGAGTTGGAGAATTCTCTAAACTTCTGTATATCTGAAAAGGCCTTAATTCCTCTTTCATATCTAAAGTTTAATTTTGCTGGATGGTTGATTCTTAGCTGGAAATTTTAATCTTTTAATATTTTGAAGATTGGTGTCCACCCCCTCCTGGCTTGCAGACTTTCTGCTGAGAAGTCTGGAGACAGACTGATAGTTTTTCCTTTGAAAGTTATATTTTGTTTTTCACTGGCAGCCTTAAGAATTCTTTCTTTGTCTTTGGTCTTTGTCATCTTCAGAACAATGTGCCTTGGAGAAGATCTGCTAGGATCTAGGTAGTTTGGGCTCCTGCTTTCCTCTTGGACTTGAGTCAGTAATTCTTTCCACAGTTTAGGGACATTTTCATCCACTATTTGTTTTAGTAGACTCTGAGACAATTATGTCTCGCTTCCTTCTGGTACCCCTCTTATTCTAAAATTGTGTTTTCTGATGGAGTCAGAGAGTTCTTGTATGTCTTTTTCATTTCTCTTGATTCTCATTTTTCTTTCTTCGTCCCTCTGTGAAATTTCCATGTTTCTATCTTTGAATTCACTCATCCTTTCCTCTAGCTGGTTAGCCCTGTTTCCTATGCTGGTCAGTTCTTTTTTCAGCTCTCCCATGATTCCTTTAATTTCGAGGAGTTCCTTTTGATTCTGCTCTAGCTTCTCAATTTTATTGGTAAAGTACTCATTTTGCTCAGAAAATGTCTTGTTGAGGTCATTTAACTGTGTCTGGGTACTTTGCCAGCATTGAGTGAGTTCTCTGAGTGTCTTGATTATTGGAGGCCTGAATTCTGTTTTACTTAGATTTGATTCCATGTGTGTAACCTCCTTTACTAAAGAATGCCCCTGATCTTCTGGAGACACTTTGGATTCTGAGGTGTACATCAAGCTTGATGGGTTGTTTTTTTTGTTTTTTTTTGTTTTTTTGCTTTGCGCATGAGTGTGGCATCCCTTTGGGGGGTTGCCTATCAGGTGGGCTTCTCAGTTGTGGGAGGAGGAGATTTTGAGAGAGCGTTGGAAGAAGCAGTCAGATCTGTGCCCTGGGTATGCTCTTCAGGTTGCTGTCTTAGCCCTTTGAAGGCAGGGTAGTAAAGGTGTGGTTCCGAGGGGTGTGGGTATGTGATTAGGAGCTAGGGAAGGCCTGAGACACAATAGCAGATTTCTCTGTCCGCAGGGAGACTGGTGGTTCAGTGTGGGTGTGGCAAGCAGCTCGGGGATTTTCTTCCCCTCTGGCTGTGCTGTTTTTTCACTGCCTCTGTGAGCCTGCCTGCCCTCTGTGAGCCTGCCTCCCTGTTGGCAGCTCAGCAGTGGTGAGGCAGGGTGAGGAGCTAGGGGCTTATTTTCCCCTCTGGCCAGGCTGCTTTTTCACTGCCTCTTTGAGCCTGCCTTCTGTCTGTGGGCCTGCCTGCCTGCCTGCCGGTCTGCCTGCCAGCAGCTCAGCAGTGGTGTGGGCGGACAAGCGGGACTTGGCAGAGGCTGGGCCACAGCTCAGCCGGCTGCTCTGTAGGGTCTTGGACCTGGATTCACTCTAAGCACATCTAATGCTGCCGAGTGTGCTCCTTCCATGACCACTGAGCCTCTGCCCTCACTCCAAGAGCCCTGTCTTCAAAAGGTGCACCCTCACAGTCAACTTTAGGAGCTCAGCTGTGTCTCCTCTGTGAATCAGGGGTGCCAAGCTGCTGTGGGCTGGTGCCCTGCTCTCACCCTGCCCACCGGTGAGTGCAGCCGCCCTGCTCCACAGCCCCTGTTCCACTTTAGGCTCTGTGATCTGATTAGAGCATCGCGTGTCACCTCTTGATTTCAGGGTTTAAATTGTCCACATTTCTGTGGGGCTTCCATGCTTTCTAGGTCTCGGCTTCTAGCCCGCCCTCGATTTAGCTCCACTTTGATTGTAGTCCCCCAATCCCCCTTTGTTTCTGCCAGCACAGGGGCATGCGTTGTGCTCCGCATTCCTGTCCCCTAACAGCTTCTTCTCCTTCCTTCTCCTGCTCTCCCCTTTTTTCTCTAACCTTTGGGTGTTTTTCTGCATTGTGTGGTTCTCTCCGTTAAGGATGCTTCTCAGGGTTTTTCCTGTGGATTCCCTTTTGTACATAAGTCCTTTCGCAGGTAGGTGTCTGGGTTCTCCTCTCATGCTGCCATCTTTTCGAACATTTTCAAGGATAGACCATATCCTGGAACTTAAATCCAACCTCACCAAATTTAAGGGCATCCAAATCATACCAAGTGTATGCTCAGACCACAAAGCATTAAAACTAGAGATCAATTGCAAAAGATCAAGTGCAGAGAGAACCACATATATGTGGAGATTGAACAACATGCTATTAAAAAGTGACTGGATCAAAGAGCAAATAAAACAAGAGATTAAAAATTTTGTAGAAACGAATGGCAATGAAAACACCATGTACCAAAATTTCTGGAACACAGTGAAAGTAGTAGTAAGAGAGAAATTTATATCATTACAGGCCTATCTCAAGAAACAAGAATTACTACAAAGAAAACACCCTCACATCTTATCTTATAGAGCTAGAAAAAGAAGAACAGAGGTAACCCAAACCAGAAGAAGAAAATAATTAATAAAAATTAAAGCACAACTTAATGATATTCAGAACCGAAAAACGTTAGATAAACTTAATGCCACAAAGAGCTGGTTCTTTGAAAAAAATCAATAAAATTGACACACCACTGGCTAGGCTCACCAAATATGAGAATAATCTCATATTTCCAGAACACGGGATGATAGAGGAGAGATTATACCTGATACAGCAGAAATACAAACAATCATAAGAGATTATTATGAAAGACTCTATGCCAACAAATTTGTCAACCTAGTGGAAATGGACAATTTCTAGAAACATATAGTTTACCTAAACTGAACCAAGAAGATTTGGATAACCTAAATAGACTAATCAACAGTACAGAACTTGAAATAATTATCCAAAACCTACTCAAAGGCAAAAGGCCTGGACCAGATGGCTTTACCAATGAATTCTACCAGTCATTCAAAGAAGAACTAACACCCATCCTCCTCAAACGACTCCAGAAAATTCAAAAGGGGGCAGTACTACCTAACTCTTTCTATGAACCTAATATCACCCTAATATCAAAACCTGGGAAAGATAATACCAAAAAGGAAAACTATAGGCCAATATCACTGATGAACACTGATGCAAAAATCTTAAATAAAATTTTAGCTAACAGAATACAACAATGCATTAAAAAGATTATTCACCATGACCAAGTGGGATTCATCCCAGGGGCACAAGGATGCTTCAACATACGCAAATCAATCAATGTAATCCAGCACATACACCAAACAAAGGATAAAAACCACATGATTATCTCAATCGATGCATAAAAAGCATTCGACAAGATACAACACCCATTTATGATAAAAACACTGAATAAAATGGGAATTGAAAGAAAGTACCTCAACTTAATTAAGGCCATATATGACAAACCCTCAGCAAATATTATACTGAGTGGGGAAAAGCTGAAACCTATTTTCCTAAAATCAGGAACAAGACAGGGATGCCCCCTGTCACCAATGCTGTTCAACATAGTACTAGAAGTTCTAGCCAGATCAATCAGACAAGAGAAAGGAATAAAAGGTATTAGAATCGGGAGAGAAGAAGTTAAACTGTCACTCTTTGCAGATGACATGATCCTGTATATAGAAAACTCTAAAGACTCTCTCAGAAATTTATTACAAATGATAGACAAATACAGTAGAGTTGCAGGATACAAAATCAATGTTTCAAAATCAACTGCATTTTTGTATGCCAACAATGAAACTTCAGAAAGAGAGATAAGAAGATCCATTCCCTTTGCTATTGCAAAAAAAAAAAAAAAAAATGAAATACCTAGGAATAAATCTAACAAAGAATGTGAAGGACTTATACACTGAAAACTATAAGACACTCTTAAGAGAAATTAAAGAGGACACAAAGAAATGGAAAGACATTCCATGTTCATGGATTGGAAGAATTAACATAGTTAAAATGGCCATACTCCCCAAAGCAATATACAGATTCAGTGCCATTCCCATCAAAATCCCACAGTCATTCTTTCAAGAAATAGATAAAAAAATCATCAAATTTGTATGGAACCACAAAAGACCATGAATCGCAAAAGCTA
>PVKE010017898.1:0-30211 GCA_004027555.1 Craseonycteris thonglongyai
CCCAGGAGCCTGGAAGGGACATGGAAAGGGTCCCCCCAAATCACACGTCTCTGATTTCACTGCTAGGCTTGCTGAGGAGTGTCCCAGAACCTCAGGGAAGCAGGGCAAGCCCAGCTCGTAAAACTTGTCTTTCAAATGTTGCAGGTCACGTCTATTCTTCCGGTGTTTTCAACACTGTATAACAGTAATCCGTTCGTTGCTCAGCCTTCCTTCATGTGTCATTTTAGGTCCGAGCTGGGCTGGGGGTCTGGTCTGTCAGGGACAGAGCTGATTGACTGGCTCTAGGTGGCTCTGTTCCCCAAAGCCTTGGACAGATGCCTTATGACAGCACACAGTGCTGAAGCTCTCCACAGAGCCTGGTCCTGGGCCCCAAGATGAAGTGGCGGAGGGCACAGGAGGAAGGAAAGACAGTGACTACCAAGCTCCTGGTTGTTGCTGTAGTAACATGCAGAAACGCCTGGAGATCAGTAGCAACAGCCTAAGTTTTATTATCTTTTCGGGAACAGCATCAGGCCTAAAAATAAGAATGGCAGAAACCAACCGCTGGGCTAGTTACTGAGGCGGCAGTGGCTTTGGGGTCTGCATGGGCCAAGCCAGAGGAGAGAGAAACAGGGGTCTTTGGAGTTGCAGTGGCAGGAGGTGGGGATTGGGGAGGAGCCCTGTGGGGGACTCCTGCCAGGCCATTTAGCCTGTTTTGTAGCCCTACAATTTGGCAGCCTGGTCCCTGTGAGGAGGGCAGAATCAATAGTGCTGGCCACACATTTGTGTTTCTCCCAGCTGCTGACCACTTTAACATTCATAAAGAGCCAGCAAGGAGGATAAACAGAGCTTCGAGGCAGGGAGTTGAATTTCTGCTGTTGTGGAGTTCTGGTGGGACGCGCAGGGACAGTGGAGCTAGCCCATTCAGGAGGCGTGAAAAAAAGTGTTGAAGGCCAGTGTCTGTGCTTCCCGTAGGCAAAGAGGAAAGGCTGTGGTTTGAAGTTATTTCTGACCCCCGATGAGACTGTGGACTGACGTCTCCTGGTTCTTGCCAGCACCGTGGCCTTAGAAACCCGAGTCAGACTACAAGGTATGTGACATCCAGTGCCCCATGACTTGTCACATTCTATGAGTTATGCATATTATCAATAGATTGATCAATTTGTCATTCATTTATTCATTCATTCACATAAACTGCTGGGTGCCACTCACTCTCCAGGCGAACCAAACAAAATACATGCCCCAAGGAGTTACAGTCTACCTGGGGTGGCAGGCGACCTGCAAACAGACAGAAGGCTCATGTATGAGATGTGGCAGTGCTGCCCAGACTAATGAAGGGGGTGTGGCTTACAGGCTATGGAGCTGGGGACTGGAGGCTGCGTGCGTTTTATTCCAGGGCTTGGGGACCGGCTCTCTGCGAAGGTGGCAGCCTGAAGAAAGGGAAGGTGTGAGTATGAGGCCTCTGGAGGAAAGCATTGCAGGCAGAGGTTAAAGTTCAGATGCTCAGAGGCATGAATGTGCTGCCGTTGGATGTACAGTGTACAGCGGGGAGGACGGCAGGTCGGCGGGTGGAGAATAAAGGGGAGAGACAGAGCAATATGGTCAAAGACAGCCAGGGACCAGGTCGCGTACAGCCTAGGGGGCCTTTGGGGGATGTGTGGAGCATCATAGGGGTTCACACAGCAGAGTGACATGGTGGACTTATGTTTAAAAAAAGTCATTCACTATTTTTACCGCAACTAAAAAACATGCTTGCTGAGGAAAGACTGAGGCTGGCAGCAGGGGGAGAGTGAGGGCCGTGAACGGAGGCGTGGCCCCGAGCCAGCAGGGTGGTCGCAGCAGGAGTGGGGACAAGTGGAGGGATTCGGGTATAGCCTGGTTGTCACTGCACTGATTTATTGAGAGCTTGATTAGATATGATTTGTGATGAATTTTATATATCATGTTAGGAGGATAATGTCACTTAATTAGTATATCCTTTAACATATGAGAACTATATACTATGAACATATAATTTATTTGAATATTACCTGACTCCTCTCATTTTATCACACTGGATTTTACAAAGTGAGCTCACTGAGTTCAACACCCCCTGAAGAAGATTATAGTTTGAATTTTCAAGGTTTGGAAATGAAAACTCAGAAGGGAAAAATGATTTCCTTTGGGGAAGCCAGAATGGCTCAGAGGGTTGAGCTCTTGCTTTGCAGCCCTGGGGACCAAGGATCGAATCCCGGCCGCAGCCTGTGTGGACCCATATGCTGAACTGGGGTGTGCTTCCCATGCAGGAGGCCCCCAGCCCAGCCCCTGCCCTGTGCAGCCCCCACCCACCTGTGTGGAACGAAACCATGTTGAAAACTGATGCCGTACAACTATGGAGACTGCTCTGGGCCCTTCCCCTTCTCTCTCTCTCTCTCTCTGTCTCTCTGTCAAATAAATCTAAAAAAAAAAAAAAATTTCCCCAAGGAAATGCACCTATTATTTTATTTTATTTTTATTTTTAGGGGTGTCCTCATATTGTAGTATCAATGTTCTGCCATGAAAACTTGAAACTACACTTGCCTGTAAGTATTTTCTCACCAGTCCCCCTACTAGGTCATGGGTTTTCGGAACTCACAGCATCTGCCTCGTTGCCTTGCACACTGGGCTTGAACTTGGAGCTGCCCCACAGAGTAGGACAGGTAGCAGCCCTTGCACGTCTGCAGGCACATTGAGGGTGAAGCCAGAGCTAGGGAGGGTCCAGGTGCTGAGCCTGGGAGAGGCACGGTTGGTATCTGCACCAGGGGGTTTGGAATTGGGGCTCAGCAATGAATGATCTGGAGACTGGATAATAGGAAACCCACATTAGTGGTCCAGGAAGAGTAGGGTGATGGAATTTCTAAGTGTTCACCTTATAATCCCTTTGAAAAGATAATGGTGATAACCCCAGTGAAGTGCCCCTCTGAATCTGGCTCCTTGTGGTCCTTTGCCTATAGTGCATGTTGATGAAATACATACAGGGTGAGCAAGCAAATGCAGTACTTGGTCCCTACTTGGTCCTCAGGGCCTTCTGATCACCAGTACAGGTGCCATGGTGAGCTTCTATCCAAAAGGTGCAGCTCACTGGAGGGATCTTCCCTCAGCGCTCTTAGGCTATGGATGTGACTTCTTATTGACACCTTGTTGGGCAACTCTGAGAGCCACCCAGGAGCACTCATCTTGGAATGATCCCCTTAAGGAACGAGGGAGACCTACTAATATATGAACTCTCAGTCATGCGTTGATGTGGTGGGAGGGCAAAGCGGACTCTTTGGTGAGAGGAATCCCAGCGATCAGGAAATTCTGCACTTGAGGTAGGAAATCAGGCTGCGTGTTCTGAATGATAAGAAGCAGGGACGTGGGTGTGAGGCTGTGGGGTCTGTTTCAGCTGTAAAGTAGAAGCAGGGGACTTACGAGATAGCAAGTGACCAGCTCAGGGGAACAGGAACTCCAGGCCGGAGACCATGACCATAAGATGTTTTTAGAATCTGGGTCCTTGTCATTTCTCTGTGTAGGTCCAAGTCCTTAATCTTTTCTTACGCACATCAATGTTATGCTGAGATTCTTCCAGCCTCAGTTTTGGTTGAGGAACCAAATTTTGGCAGGAACAACAAGAGCTGTATTCTGATGCTTCCGTTGTGGATAAATTCCAAAGTAAAGGGCCAAGAACTGTTTAAGCCAGTCTGTGAGCTGTTTGTTACCGGTCTACAATGACTCAGGGGACTTGAACCAGAAAGTAAACATCAACAATATCCCTAGCACATTGATTAGTTCAGCTGACTTATTTTTAATTAATAGAAAGATTTTTCTTTTTTTTTTAATGAAGGAAGCTTTGCATTGACTTACAGTCCAGCACAAGTCTCTTATCTAGTTTGCTAGGACCACATTTTGAGTATCACTGATTTAAAGCACTTACAGTATTTTTCCATGTTTAAGATGATACTTTTGTCTAAAATTGTTAAATCAAAAATTGGGGTCGTCCTATGCACAGGAGTAACCCGTGTATTGATTTCTTAATGTTGGGTTAGAAAAGTAGGGGTACTCTTATTCATGGGGGTGCCTTATACACAGAAAAATACAGTAACTTTTTCTTCACATTAAAGGTATAAAAAGGTAGGAAGAAAGAAATAATTTTTTGGAAAAGGTGTTGGGGTGGTGCCTGTCCCTCACCTTAAGCACAGTAAGAGGTGCTTCTATGGAACAACCGTACTAGCTGATGAAGGGTCCAATGTGAGGAGAGAGGTAGGCTCACTGCAAATGGACCACCTAAGGGTTGATACTTGTCTGTGCTCCCAGAATTTATTAGGACGAGGGTGGCCTGAGTGTTTCTGCTGGTTCCCTGGTACACAGAGGACACGGAGAAACTGAAGAGCCAAACCACCCCACACTGGTGGGTGGCAGGTTTAATAAGCAGGGGAACTTACATACGAGGCTTGTCTTGGGAAAAGCTGCAACAGGGACAGATCTCAGCGTTTGCTCACCCGAGTCTTAAAGGCAGAGGCCTTCCCTAGGCTCAGTCGCGTGTACTTTCCAGGTGGACCCACACCATGGTACTCTCTCAAGGCTGTGTCCTCGGGCAGCTTCTAGCTCAGGGAAGGCAAGCAGAATGCACATTCCAAGAGAAGGGGAGGGGCGGAGGAGCCTCCAGTGGCCTGGGTTCAGCTTAAGGGTCAGCCAGTGGCCCTGTCTTCTCCCCCAAAAGTTTTCCACTGGACAGGTGAAGGCTCTGCAAGTGAGGGAGCTGGTCTGGGTGTTGTTGAGCTGGCTGCAGGACTGAAGGGACCTCAGCACAAAAACCCTGAGGTGGATCACCAGATTCCAGAGGTCCTGCCGAGCCATGAAGCCACTCACCAAAACAGAGGTGTGTCTGCTCCCATCAAGGGGACAGCGTGGGACAGACACCCACAGGATTCTGCAGAGGATCCACCAAGGCTCCGCATTAAAGAAGAGTGCTGTTTTGAACGCAGGCCAGGCCCAGAGAGTACGGGAGTGCTCACGACATGCACTCAGGTAAGAGCTTTTTCTGCTCCCTTAATTTCCACAGGCAGGGTCAGAAATGGCAGCCTGACCATGGAATGTGGGCAAGGGGCTGAAATAATTTTGGCCGCCAACTGGTGAGGCGGTAATTCTGAGGGTGAGTAATGGATTTATTGTACTACTCTTTCACATTTATGTGTGCTTAGTCATTTCCACATCTAAAGAATTAGGAAACTAAAAATAAATAAATAAATAAATAAATAAATAAATAGATAAATAAATAAATAAAGCAGGTAGCTGTTAGGAAAAGAGGAGAGCAAGAACAGAGAGCTTTGTAACTGTAGGAAACCCTAGCAGATGAGGATAAGTCTGATTTTCAAATTAAGATTGAAGTGTTGATTATTATATGGAGCCAGACCTAATTTTACAATCAAGACTGAGCTTTGTGACTTCAAATGACTATAAGACTTTATAATCACCAGGAAAGACTGAAAGTCCTAGAAATTAATCCTAGGAGCAGATGAAAAAACTAACCCCACTGAGCAAATTTAAAGAGCATTAGACGATTTTAGCTAGAGGAAAGCAATCACGTTTTGCACAGTGTGGTTTTGATCTGATTTGAGACAGTGTGGATGCAAAACCTTGTTAGGCGTGTGACCTTGGCTCTTGGCTTTTCCATCTGTTCAATGTCTGTGATGATGCTCATAGAAGATCATTGTGTTAGAGGTGACACGGAGAAACTGCTTTGTATTACAAATTGTAGATGCTATTGTTTATCTAATTATTATATTATCATGTTATTGTAACAATTACATAGCGATGGAATCATTGTCAATATTTATATTTATTGAGTACATGCTCCATGCCAAGCTCTAGGACAAGCTCAGAAGATATGAAGGAGAGAGAGAAAGAGAACAAGAGGTTCTTTGTGATTGTATCTCAGGGGTCCAGCAGGAAAACTCTGAACGTATGAAAGGCCTGGGGTCGTGCCTTTGGGACAGTGTCCTATGCAGCAGCCCAGGCTGTGTTGTGGGTGAGTGGCTTAGCCCCTGGGAGGGTGAGGAAGGATGAGGCCTTGAGGCTGTGAGGAAGAACATCCTTCGTGGGCCTAAGAAGAGAGAAGACCCTCCACTCCCCATCTCCACCGGGCAGCTACAACTC
Organism: Craseonycteris thonglongyai; assembly: GCA_004027555.1. Taxonomy (NCBI): domain Eukaryota; kingdom Metazoa; phylum Chordata; class Mammalia; order Chiroptera; family Craseonycteridae; genus Craseonycteris; species Craseonycteris thonglongyai. Next base: position 6,133 of record PVKE010017898.1, read on the forward strand.
CACTCTACGCAACTCTGTGGACGCGGGCATCCGTCTACTCCATCTTTCATTGCTGTATCTGTAAAATGGGAGGAGGGAAGAGGAAAATGAAAGGACCTCAGGTGATCGTCACAGCATAGCACAGAGCAACAAAGCTGAACTGGCATCTCCAAGGCCTGTCTCCTCAAAAGGCTGCAAAACCTACACAGAAAGAGACACCTCCCCCCATCCAGTGTCATCACTAAGAAAGAAAGTGGGGATGAAGGACGCCAGAGGCGAGTTCACGCCAGCACTAGACAGCATGCCACACGACTCTATGGTCTGGCAAAGGGTTTGCCTTGAGGGTGGGGAGGAGTACTGTGCAAGTATAAGTCTTGCACTCAAGTGTGCAAGAGAGTATTTTCTGAAGTAAAATTCATTTGGAGCCTTTGTTCTTTTGCATAACTAGGAAACTTTGATCTCATTCTTCCCTGGGACTTGTCTGAACCAAAGAGTCTGCCACAAACCCAGGGCTTCCATAGGACCGATGTCTGGTTGTGGGTGCTCATGTGGCCCATGCATAATCTGGCCTAGAGGTCAGGTGCTGCTGGACACTGACCTTGTCCTTTGGTAGGGCCTCCTGGGTTGTGTACTCTGCTTTGCACGTATGTACCCCCAGGGCATTTGGATCCTTTTGGGGGCTACCCACTCTGGCTCCTGAGTCAGTGTGTCCCACAGGCAGTTCTTCACGGGGTCTTTGCAGTCGCTGAGCATGCTGCCTGGATATTTTCTGTCTTGGGGCCTCTCTAACTGTCTATCCTTTGCAGAATCTCCTTCAAGTCTGGGAAGGGTCACAAGAGGTTTGGGAAAAGTCTACACCAATATCTTCTTATCCTTTTTCTGAAATGTGACTTTTGGAAATGAAATTCGGAAATGTCACAGGTTATTTTTCCTTCTGTCCCACTGCATCTTCCTTGGAGACAAAGAAGACTGTAGCTCTCCTGGTAGAAATCATGGACCCAGTAGGCAGCCTTTTTAGCATCTGGGCCTTTTTTTCTGTTTGGGACAGCTACAAATTAAAATTGCCCAAGTTGTTTTATACCTTTGTCTCACCCCAACACACCTTCACCCACAAAATGGAGGATGAGTATCAGTTATGGTGACCTAAGTATTAATTATTTCTTATGCAATTGTAGTCTTAAAAAATTTTATTAATAATGTGACTAGCAATAAAAGAGCTCCATCAGACATTTTAATGTATTCTTTTTAAAACAACGGAAGTAACAGAAACACATTGTAGTGGATTTAGAACACAGAAAAGGAGAGAAATGAAGGAAGAAGGTAATTGGAGGAAAGAATGAAGACAATTAGATACAAATTTTTCAAGAACAGTAATTGTTTGCTAGATTCCTAAGTGTTTTATGTGCATTCTTATTTATTCATTAGCACATCCCTATGGGGAGTGCTGTTATTCTCACCATTTTGGCATTGGTGAGAAACATTGAGGCACAGAGAGGTTAAGTAACTTTCCCAGAATCTCACAGCTCCTGGTAGTTTGATCACCATCCAACAATATTGTCTCCTATATTAATATAGCTCTATATCAGTTGGACTGAGCTCTGTTCTCTGTATCCTTTTGTGAACAATTTGTAAATTTGATTCCCTTTTAATCTAGTCTAAAAATTTTAAAGAACTCTATTTTTAATAATATTTCAATTGTTGATTTTAATAAAGACTGTAGCTTATAGACTCTTAAATTTAACAAAACTTTTCATTTGGCTAAAGATATAATCAATATTGTAAAATTCCTTGGATATAAGAAAGGAGTTAAATATGAAAAAATTCTCAACATCACTAGCAGTTAGGGAGATGCAAATAAAAACCACAATGAGATACCATCTTACACCTGTTAGAATGGCTATAATCAACAAGACAAGGGATAACAAGCGCTGGAGAGGCTGTGGACAAAAAGGAACCCTCATACACTGCTGGTGGGAATGTAAATTGGTACAACCACTATGGAAGGCAGTGTGAAGATTTCTTAAAAAACTAGGAATGGAATTACCATATGACCCAGCAATCCCTCTCCTGGGTATCTACCCCCAAAACCTGAAAACCTTAGTCTGCAAAGATATATGTACCCCAATGTTCATTGCAGCACCATTCACAGTGGCCAAGTCATGGAATCAACTGAAGTGTCTTTTAATAGATGCTGGATAAAGAAGTTATGGTACATTTACACAATGGATACTACTTAGCAATAAGAAAAGATGAAATACAGCCATTTGTGACAACATGGATGGACCTTGAGATCATGATACTAAGTGAGGTAAGTCAGACTGAAAAAGAAACAAATGACCTCACTTATAGGTGGAATATAAAACTGAAAGCATCAAAGAACCGAAAACTCATGACACAATTAGTAGTTTAGTCATTGTTTACCTGAGGGCAAGGGGGGAGGGGGTTGGGGGAGGAGGGGGGGCGCATCAAATATATGGTGGTGGAAAGAGAACTGACTCTGTGTGGTTAGCACATAATGCAATATATGGATATTGTGATGTAGAATTATATACCTGGAGCCTATAATTTTTACCAACCAATGTCACCCCAATGAATTTAACCAAAAACAAAAACAAAGACGAAAACAAGACAACAGAGGTGTTAATCCATCAAGTAATCAATAAATATAGATAATCCTCAAATCTTCATTCTTTGTTTTCTGCCAACTCAATCTGTAAAATTTTAAGTGTATTTATATGTTAAATTCAAGTTGTATTTAACTTAAACTTTATTGTATTTTTAAGAGACTTGATTTAGTTGCTATGTTATTTAGTACAAAGTGTATGTAACTATTATAATACCGTGTGGATTATACTTTTTGTCATCACACCATCAATCTTGTTAAATGCTTTTGACTTTAAATTGAGATTTGTTTGATATTGAGATTATTGCGATTGTTTTTTGTTCGTCTGCTTGCTTTTATTTGCTGGTATCTTTGTGTCACTCTCATTTTCAGTGTTTGTCACTCTAGATGTATTTCTCATGAACAACACAGAATATGATGTTGTTTTTAACCCAGTATAATAGTCTGTGTATTGATCTGAAAGTTCTGGATAATATATGTTAGCCTTGATTTTTATCCCTTTCATTTTATTTAAAGTTTACCCTTTGTTTTATTTTACTCTTTCCCAGTCTTTTTTTCTGCTTACTTCATAGAGTATACTTTTATCTATTCCCTGTTTTAATTGGAAAGATCTGATATGTCTTTCCATTCTCTACAGATTTCTTCCTTTTCTAGTCTAAAAGAAACATTAATTCTACCTTCCCTCAGATGCTTTATTTTCCTACTCCTCTCCTTCACCTCCGGCTTTTATTGTCACACAGCTGGGTTTATTTTAGTCATTTCAATAATTTAAAATTCTAATAAAATCTCTCCATACAGTGTGTCTTTTTGTTTCAAGACCCCTCTTCAAGAAGAGGCTGTTCTGACAGCCCTTCCGCCTGTGAGAGGAACCCCTCCTGCCTGTGAGAGGAACCCCTCCTGCCTGTTCAGTGATTCATAGGAACAGAGAGAAACAGAAACCTGTTTTTAAACCACCATTTTAGATTGTAAACATTAAAATTAATTTTCCTTGACTATTAGAGAAAAAGGAACTGAAGGAAGAGCTGAATGTTAGATAGATGTTTCTTTATCACATGCCCTTCTAAAAGATCCTTCCAAAGTAAGAAATAGCTTCTAAAATATTAACAAGGGGGGAGTTAGCTTTTTACATACATATATATATTTTAAGATTTTTATTTTTATTGCTTTTGATAGAAAGAGAGAGAGAGAGACAGAGATAGAGAGACAGAGACAGAGAGTGGGGGAGGGCCCAGAACATATAGTTTCACTGTACAGGTGGACACAGGGTTGCACAGGGCAGGAACCGGGAGGGAGCCTCCTGCATGGGAGGCACGCCCCTGCCAGCTGGGGGTCTCCCACCTGGGAAGCACGCTCGGGGTGGGAGCTGAATTGTGGGTCTGCCACATGGGAAACTCACCCTGGAGAGAACTGAACTGGGGGCACACCCTTGCTTAGCATGTGGGTTCTCACGGGCCAGGGCTGGGACTAGATCATTGGACCCCCAGGCTGCACGACGAGCTCTCAACATGCTGAGCCATCTCAGCATCCCCTTTAAATACATCTTTTAAACCAGGGACCGTATCAACCAACTTCTTGTTATGAGGGATAAAATAATTTAGCTTTTCCACTTTTTCCAACTCTATTTTCTTCATATCTTTATTTTAGTTTGTTATAGTATTACTTTTACTTGGCTAATGTTTATAACATTTGCATTCTGGTCATTAAGTTCATACTTGTTTGGTTTTAGTTGTATATTTAAGTAGGTTAATCACCACTAATCTTTTGCACAACTTTTCAAACCTGATTTTTAATTTTGATTATTTCTAGGAAATTAAATCCATTATCAAATAGGTTTTATAAGAAGGGTTCATAGTAATATATACTCAATACTTAGCATAATTCCAGGCAGTAATCATTGTTAAATGTTATTTAATAATAATAAATAGAATAATGAAAATAATACCTTTTATTCTATTGAGAATATTTTACCTATTCCTTTATTTGTTTTCAATTTTTAAATCCATGTCTCTTTGTTCTTCACAGAATAAAATCATTACCTCTTTTTTTAAAAGATATATTTACAGAAGCATTTCTTATCTGCCTTTTTATTTTGGTTTCTTTCACTATGTAGAAATTTTAATTGTATGTAATTAAATTTGATGATCTATTCTTTGTGATTTCTTCTATTCTAAATTTACATACTTGATACTCAATTTTAAAGTCTTATTTTTTCATAATTGGAATTTAGTATCTTAATATGTAGCTCTGTATTTCATTTAGAGGATTATTTAGTATATGGTTTAAGGAGAAATTCAAAGTTAATTTTCCCCCCACCAAGTTTATAGCCAGCAAAATGTTTTGCCAAAGTTCTTTTTTTCCTATATTTGTGGAACGTTAAATTCTAAGATATAGCTCTCTCCACATTTTCTCTCTCTTGGCTATCTTTTTTCTTTTCATCTGCTTATTTTCATATCTTGATTTGTTTCTTTTGTGATATAGGGCCTACCCCCTGCCCTGTAATTCACATAAATTGTGTCATTTAGAGAATTCTCTAAATCAGCTTTTTGCAAACTGTTTCTGTGTTTAACAGTCTCTGCAACACATTGTGCAAAAATCCTGACACATCTCTTATTTCCCCAACTTAGACTTAATAACAGATCAAACTGCTTTTTTCCATGTTTAACCAAAACCCCTGGAAGTAGTTCTGTCTATAATAAGGTCTTACTTTCACAGCAAAGCTGGGACATCAGGCGATCTCTCAGTTATGCAGGTTGATTCACTTTCCTCCTGGTTGAGTGAACATCTCATACCAGTGGTCTTAAACATCTGCAGATGGAATAGGATCACACAAGGGTTTATTATCCCATTACACCAGGAAGATGAGTGTGAACTCTCCACACACTTGTTAAACCAAAAGAGCCACCCTGAGCAGCATCTGTGGAACAAGCACACTGATCTTGCCTATATTATAGTGTTTCAGTTTGTTTATTAATGTTTTAATGTCTATCTTTCTCAATATACTGGGTGAGTTGCTGGAGGGCATGGAATTATATTCTGTGTCTCCAATGCAGAGCACAGAATCTATCTGTGCTGTTGCTGGAGGCTTACTTACTATTTATTAGTGAGTGATTAACTTACCTGAGTCCCACTCTGTCTGCCAAACCAACCTATGGACCAACAAACCAGTTGGCCAACGATCACACAATTAGACAGAAGCTGTGACACATTGTCAAGGCCATTTACCAAACTTACTTCCGTCAGTTGTGTTTGTGTGCTATCAGGATGTTTCAGTTATTGGATCAAGATTCTGTGGCCAATCCAGAGATGAAGCAGACACATTTTTTTTTTTCCTCAAGGAACTCAGAATTTCTGAGACTAGGTGACTAGGAGACTAAATTTGCTTAAATTTAATTCAAATGGGAAACTGATTCCTGCCACATAAGCTGTGTATCAGAAGAGAGAAGGGAGGAAGAGAAGAATAATCGCCCCCCCCTCCACATTTGGGGATAAGAAACACCATAATTTTGGTCTTATTAAGGCTGCCCCATGATTAATATTTCCACCTAAGAAGCAATTAAAGAATTATTACCCAGGGAGATTGTGACAAAAGGAATCAAACCATGCCAGCTCTGTGCAGGCAGAATAAGGCTCAGCTTTGAGTATTGAAAATTAAGTCTATTTCGACTCAAGGCTTACATTTTGTCCTTAACTTTGGCTTGGGTGCTGTATAAGAACCACTGAGTGGAAAAGTAATAAATTATCAAGAACTACTTAGCAAATATAACCCACAGTGCTAAATGGAATACATTATAGTCATGGTGTGATAATCAGAATAGTCATAATTTAACGTGTGTAGTAGACTCCAAGGAGCAACAATCTGTTAGTCCACTAAAATACTTGCATTTTGAGATATGAAACTGTACTTCTCAGTGTTAGAGGATGTACTTAATTATTTCCCCCTATTATTGAAATTGTGGAGAAATCATCCTGCCTCAGTGCTGTAATCATATTGTGTTCACAAGTGTCTAATTATAAACATTTTATCAGAATTTTTTTGCAAACCCAGTTAAATTTTAAGGTGTTAAGTAGAAAGGTTTACTACAATGCCTATAAACCAACTCTAAAAGGACATAAGACATCATCTCAAAAATAGATATGTGTCCCTTATCTGGATTCAGAGATGAGGAGAGTAGGAAGGGACCCTTCCTTCACTTAGGAGAAAATAATGCCCGGAAAGGCCACTTGTCTGGCCAAGTAGAAGTAGGTCTGGGAGCGAAACTTATGCTTTCTTGTTTTCTGTCTACTGCTCGGAACCCTATGTAGTGTTGTCATTAGAGAATGTTTTTAATGGAGAGTGGGATTTTTATGTCCCCATTTGAGAGATGGAGACACAGGTGCCGTGTCAAGAAACAACCAGCTGAGCCCCGTAAGTAGCAAGTGGTAGGTCTCGGATCAGAATCCAAGTTTGTTTACGGCTGCTCCCTCCACGGCACCCAGCTCAAAGCTGGACTCCTGCAGGGACACTGTCCTGTGCTGTAGGAGTGGTTTCCTCTCTAGGATTCCTCCGTACCTTCAGAGAGGTTGCTGCCCACCTGCCGGAAGCACTAGGGCCTCTCAGAAAGAGGCCTGGATGTTCCTCAGACCTCGTTAGGGAAGGTTCATTACCAGAATCACCTTCAATCCAACCAATGTTTATTAGGTACTTACTATATACTAGGCACTACTCTAGAAGCTGCAAACAATGAATAAAACAAGAACCTCCTCTCAAAAAACTGACAGTGTCAGGATGGGCCAGCGGGGAAAATTGGAGAGGGTTATACACGTCCTTGGCCTTGGGAGGTGTTCTCAGGAATGACGAATCTTACTCTGTATTTGAGATGAAAAGTTGCTTTGCTGTGAACTTCTGCCTTTCTACCGTTGCCTGTGTAGTGACGTTCTCCTCACTCCGTTAGCCCACCAGCTTCTAACTACTTGCTTGTCTACACTAGCCATTTCTCACAGTCTTTTCCAGCAATTTTCCACATGATTAATGTTACATTAAACAACCTCCGCGTTGGGTGTGTTTGTGGTAGATGCCACTCAGCTGTAGCGGTCAGTGGGTCATACTAGGTGATAAATAAGTTAAAATGAAGCTCTGGAAACATTGTCCCTTTCTTCCATTCATGCAAGAACCATGGATGAGTCCCTATACTGTTGCTGCTCCAAATCACACCTGAGATCAACAGCAGAGTTCTGTCCAGAGAGTTCTCCTAATGTGAGTCCCAGACACTTGAGGGAGCGCAGGCATCACCGAACTTGCAGAAGACTCTTCCTCCTCCGTAGCAGTTGGCTGATGTGGGACCCTAAGTCACTTCTAGGTTATAGGTTTCTTTTTTCTTTCTACCACTGTTCATTTGACCTGTTTCTATGCTACTAGGTAGTACCTTTGAACACTGTGTAGGAAACTATCTTCATCATTTCGGGGGGAAGTCTGTAATTATCCCTAGGTGAGACAAGGTGTCTGGCTAAGTAAACCAGAGGTCCCCATCTGCACACCACCTACCAGGATACGACTCAGTGCTGGGGGACTGGTGACCATGTGGTTGCACAGCCTCTACTTGGGGCTTGCCTGGGCATTCTCTATTTCTGCCCTTTTAACCTTGATGCCCTGGGTTTTCATCCCTTACTGTTTACAGACCTTTACCAAAGAGCGAGCAAGGCAAATGAGTAAGTTTTGCTCACTAAATTATAGTCACAGCCACTTCTTGAGGTGGTATCCCGTGATCCGTGGGTAGAGCTTGGTGGCTGATGAATTATTCTCTGATCCAAGTCTCTTGGTTTGGTCCTGCTGTGGCCTGTCAGAGTGTTTGCAGTGGTTTAATCTCTGGAGGGCAACCTTATTCTTATATCTCCTGGTTCTAGGGCTCTTAATACCCTGAAAGGAAAAGCAGTTGCATTTCCTTTACACTTGTATGTGTAACAAACCATCCCAAAATGTAGTGGTGTAATGACAGCCACGTATTATGTGCTGAGAGTCTGTGGGTCAGGCTGTTGGCATAGTGGGATGGCTCATCTCTGCTCTACCAACATCTCCAGTGACTGTAGGTGTTTCTGGTTGGAGGGACCCACTGGAAGGCTGGGTTCTACTGGAACGATTGCCAAAAGCACCTATGTGTGGCTTCTACATGTAGCTTGGGCTTATCCCAACAAGGTGCCTGGTTTTCTGTAGGAAGTGTCCCAGAAAGGGCCAGCAGAGACCAAGCATTCCTCAGAACCACAGCAGTAGGTACAAGGCTTTTCCTGACCTAACAAATTACCTAGTTACCTCCTCCCTACACTATGGGTTGGAGCACTCACAAGTCGGTCCTCTTTCTCACAGACCCCACCTCTCCATGAAATGAGTGTCAAAGAATTTATGGTTATGTGTGAAAATGTCCACACAGGATTTGAATCCAGGTCTCCTGCTGCTACCGCATCGCCCTTCCCATTAAACCTGTTGCCTGGGTATTAGAGCCAGTGTGTCCAGAGGAAGGCTTCAGCAGGGATGTGGAGGGTATGTCTTTAACATGGCTGCATCACTGTGTCCTTCTGACAGAAAATGCAGGAAGAAGCAGCTCAGCTTGGGAGGCAGAATACTGAGTGGGGGCCAGGTGACCCCATCTGGGCAGCTCTGGATGACCTGCCACACCTCTCTTGTCTCAGGTCTTCCTCTGTGGGAAGGGGATAATCTCAGTATCTCCTGGCCCATTTGTAGGACACAGTGCCCGAGGGATGTGAAGACCTCGAGGGTTTTTCACCATGCTCTTCAGAGAGGAGGACGGTCTCTGTGTCCAGGAAGAGGCCCTGCTGCTCAGCGCTTTAGCCCACTGCCCTCAGACACACTCAGTGGGCGGGCTGGCTTCTAAAACCCAGCTGCCATCCTAGAAACCCAAGTAGTCTCCCTCAGATCACAGCCTTTTTCTTTATCTAGGAGGTGCGATCAAAAATACGATGAGTGTTTGAATTACAAAGAATTTATTACATTAAAAGACACATTGTCATTAACCCCTCACTTCAAACACACGTATCCCATTGCTCTTGCCACTTTCTGGAGCAATTTTGGAAGTTTTCTTTTGTGAGTGTCTGAGACATGGGCCAATGGTTTCATCCTCCATCATGACAATGCTCTGTGTTACATATCGCTTCTGGTATGGCAATTTCTGTCAAATAAAAATAAAGTGGTGTGTCCTCATCCACCCATTCACTAGATCTAGCACTGTGCGACTTTTGGCTCTTCTCCAATGTAAAAAACGATCATAAAAGGTAAATGTTTTCAATCGATTCAGGACATCGAGGCAGCTATGACAGTGCAAGTCTAGACACTCACGAAAGAGGGCTTCCACTGCTTCAGAAAGTGGCAAGAACAATGAGATAAAGGTGCTCAAGTCGAGGGGGTATATTTTGAGGGGAATTAATAGCAATGTGTTTTTTACTGTAATACATTTTTAAAATGTAAACATTCACTGTATTTTTTGATTACACCTTGTATATCTATCGATTCTACTATACTTTGTTCATTTGCTAACTCATCACATCCTGGAAAAGATAATCAGTGTGGAATCACAATATCCTCTTATAGTCTTGGCCCCACTGAGTTCTAGGTGAGTAACTGTGGGTCTATCACATAGCTGCTCATGACCTCAGTTTTCTGTCAAACAATGTTCAGTATATATATCTGTTTCTCAGGAACGTTGTGGGGATTGAATGAGCTGATAGGAGAAGGTGTTTTCTAATCTGACAAGCATAATATATGTTAGAAGTTTTTATTGTTATCACTTTCTCTAGCGCTTAGCAGGCAGAGTGCTTTAGCCACAGCAAGAGCTTCATAAATATGTGAACTTTAGTCTTGATTTACTCCAGAGCCCAAATGAAGTTCATGTCAGAAAGGGATTGGAACTTTCGTCTGCCTTCCTTGGGGACATGTGTCACAGAAGCCCTTCCACACTGTGTGTTTTTTCTTACCTGCTGGGCTGGAAGAGGGATTGCAGGCTGTTGTATCTGACACAACCACAGCATTGATTAGGAAAAAAAAAAAGTGACTCTGTCAGTTTAATTAAATAGCTAAGAGTATGCACCCCAGTCTCAGGTTATTCACTTCAGGGCAAAGTCGGTGTGGGAAAAGTGATCTGGGCCTGTGGTTTGGGGGCTCCTCTTCCAGCAGATTTTGGAAGCTGAATCCATTTTTCCACAACTCGCTGTATCCATCAGAGGCTCAGTTACGTTAATCTAGGAAATGCATGGAATGAGTTTTTCCAGTGTCAGGCCCCTGCAAAACGAGAGACCAGAGCAAGCTCACCAGAGACAAATCTTGGTGCAGGGCACATTTCTGAAACATTTTTGATCTGCTCTATTTTTCTTGTGATCAATGGATCTGTGTTTTAAACAGCAGGCGTTTATTAGGTCCCCACTGTGTGCTCACTGCTGCTTTAGGAGCCATGGGGGCTACGGCGCAGAAGAAGCTGCCCCTGCATTTATGACAGTGTTTTTTGGTGTGTGTGCTGAGCAAGCCGTTCAGAGCACAGCACGGAGTATACCCGAGGACCGCACAGGGAGGCTGGAGAGAAGCATTAGGGTGGGCTGGCTGATGGGAAGGGAAATGGCACAGGCAGTCAGCGTTGGAGTGGCATTTAATTCCCTTTCCTTCTAACTGCCTAGGCGATCCTGGTCAACCTACCTAACCAATTTGAGGCTCAGTTTTCTACCTGTTAAATTGTCTCGTACAGAAATAGAGAATCCAAGGAGATCTACAGAGTGAAACATTCAACTCAACCCCGTAACCACGCATGACGCTCATTTGAAAGGAAGATAAGAGGGAATTGTGTTGGATGACGTTTTGATTATTTTTGCCTAAAAATATACCGTCCAGTTTAGTGTCTTAAACAACAACCGCTTAACGAGATCTCACAATTCCATGGATCTCCTGGGGCTTGGCTGCTGGTTCCTCTTGCTGTCTCCTTGACTGTCTCTCTGGTTTTTGTTATCCACTTGCAGTCAGGTGGGGCAGGGCCCTCAGTCCTGTTCCACACAGCCTCTGTCTCCATGCAGCATCTCATCCTTTGGATTCTCCCCCTGTAGCTTCTCTCTGTATCCTATACTTCTGACATGCTCAGTCTTGGGGCTCTGAGTGGAAAAGTTGGAAGTGGTTAGGCTTTGTCAGTGCCTGGCTTACAAGTCTTGGGACTTCGCTTCTTCCATGTTCTAGAAGTCGAAGCAGTCACAGGCCCACCCCAGGTTCAAGGGGCTGGGCACACATTCCATCTCTTGAAGGAAAGGCAGAGATGTTGGGCTGTCTTATGCACGTTATACTCCCGGCTTCAAAGCCCTTCCTAGTGGCTTACTGGTGATGGGGAGATGTGTATGTCCTCATTTCGAGGACCCATTGCTGACCTGTGGACGTGGGCTGGCCACCTCACTGGGCCCTTTCTCAGTGCACTCCTTTGGTGTGAAGGCCTTCAGATTTGACTTTGTCAGAACACCTAGCATTTTGCTGGACTCTCAAGGGTTTATTCCCGCAAACTTCCCCAGAGACTGATGGGTAACTTAGACCATTGATGTGTTTACCGTATTTACAATGGTACATTTTCTTTTCCCTCAACAAAGTATTGTGGAGGCTAAATTCTTTGTCAGAGATTTTTAGCCCAGGGCTCAGGCCAGGGGCTGAGGGATTTTTGACGAATGTCTTATTGAGACTGGAAAAAGGTTTAAGAAACATTTCCACCTAGGTTCTCCTGGACAATTCTCTGACGTTTGGCTTTTGTACTCTCTTTTCTAAGGGCCACATAGATCCTGTTTCTGATCATACATTTTTTAAAGCTACATTAATACTGTTGATAAAGGGATAGATGATCATATTGAGGCAGGTCTTGATCAAATTTGAATATCCTGTTCTTTCTGCTTTGACTTGAGAGTGCTCAGACATTTGATGGTGACCTGCAGATGACTCATCTACCCCATCCAGTGTCAACTTCATTAGAATAACTCATTGTCAAGTTCAGGAAGGGAGTGTGAGCTATGAGGGTTTCTAGGAAATTGACTATGGGGGAGACAGGAATGCCAACAAAGTACCACAGCTGAGGATGAGTGTGACAAGTGCTGACACTTGACAAACACTGCCAGTATAGCACGAGATGCACATATTCATTTCCAGTGGTCAAACCTTGGGAGACTAGTGAAGACTTTGTGGAGGTGATATCTGGGCAAAATCAAGAAGCCTGCTTTTTGAGAATAATGGAAAAGTGCAAAGAAAGCAGAGAAGTGGGATAACACACGGCATTTAGGGAATATGGTACATTGGTGTGAACTCTAAAGGGCCATAGATATGCAGGTTGTGATGACTGGCGTGATTATGGATTGTGTCTTGTTCTGAATTTCTCAACTAAGGTGAATGTTATTTGAAGGTTAAGACTATGTCTCATACTATAGGTTTTTGGTGCTGACTTTTAAAAAATAAGATTAGATAACAAGGTGGTGGACACCAAAGGGAATTTAGATGACATGGCAGCCCACCTCATGTCCTCCAGAAGATTTTACAGCATAATTCCTGGGACTGCAAATATGATGAAACATTACACATACAAATATGTTACTCTACAGGGAAGTAGGAAAGTTATAGCTGTAATTATTGTTGCTAATCAGTGACTTTGAGATAGGAAGATTATCTTGGATCATCTTGGTAGACTCAGTATAATAACATAGTTGTAAATCCTTACAAAAAGAGAAGGAAGAGGACGTTAGAGATTCAAAGCATAAGAAGCACTCAACATGGCATGTTGGTCTTCATATCAAGTAACTAGAGCCCCCAGTCCTATAATCACAAGGAGCTGCCCATAATGTGAATGAGTCTGAAAGCCGATTCTCTCCCAGAACCTCCAGACAGGATCCCAGGTTGGCTGACCCCTTGACTTGGTCTTATAAGACCCTAAGCAGAGATCTCAATCACACTGTGTCAAACATCTGACATGCAGAAACCATGAGGTAATAAATTTATGTTTTTTTTTTTTAAGCTACCAAATTGTAAATCAGTATAGCGATATTGGGAAACTAATAAGGATGACAAATTTTCTTCTCCCCCTCCATTTCTTTTCTTCCCCTTCTCTCCTTATCTTGTTTAGCTGGAGGTTCTCTGTAGCCTCCTGAGAAAGGCGAATAACAGAGGAGTGTCACTGTCTTGATTAGAAGACAGTGAGGCTAGATTGTCGGATGAACTGGTCTAAATGCCCAGCTCCAAGCTGCTGCACCAGGTGATTAAAGATACTCAGGAAATGCCTTCCACTGGAACACTCCTGGGCTACTTTTATATTACTTTTACCACCTTGGGATGTCTGAGCAGAAATCAGCATTTTATAAGCTCATCTGGGGTTCACCCCTTTTAAAAATGATTTTATTGTTTTTGACAAAAACAGAGATACAGAGACAGAGAGAGAAGTGGTAGGGCCCAGAGCAGTCACCATAGTTGTATGCCATCAGTTTTCGACATGGTTTCATTCCACACAGGCGGGCGGGGGCCACAGAGGGTGGAAACCTGGCTGGTGGCCTCCTGCACAGAAGGCACCCCCCTCGAGCTGGGGGCCAGACCAGGGGCCTCCTACATGGGAACCTCGCCCTGGTGAGAACCAAACTGGGGGCCTCCAGCATGGGAAGCCCATCCCAGTTCAGCATATGGGTCCACATAGGCTGTGGCTGGTATTTGATCCTTGGTCCCCAGGGCTGCAATGTGAGCACTTAACTAGCTGAGCCATCCGGCTTCCCCTGGGGCTCCCTTTTTATTCTTCCACCTCTCCCTTGTATCTTAGTCACTGTGCCAAAGTTCCTTCCCACAAAATGCCTGGAAGATGCAGTGGGGTTTGTCACTCACATCTTCAAAACTCTCTTCCCTGAGGTATTCTTAACTTGGTGCAGGTCAGATTTGGGGAGTGAGCAGTAACATCTTAATGGAGTTCATTTAGTCTCTATAGAGAGGATTTTCCGAAGCTGAGAGAAAGTTTGCTAACTCCACACCTTTTGTTCATTACATAGATATAGTACAGGCTCTCCTCACTTAACAGCCAAGTTCTAGTCCTACTGTACAACTAGATCATTAAGCAAATTAGTTGATAAGCGAGGAGCTTAAAGGTAGATGTTCTGTAGTGTGTTGTGGCATCATAGAGTATATATTTTTTAACAGATGTCACGTGATACCACACATATAATGAAATATATAGTCTCGCTGATAGCGAGTATTTTGTGTAGTGAATGCTAAGGAGCTGTAGGAACGAGACAAAGACTGAGAAAGGGAGTTCCCTGTGCTGGAGAATTGGTTGTAAATTCAAGCGGTCGTTAAACAGGTCGATCATAAGTGAGCAGGGGCTGTATTTTATTTATCCCTTTCCTTCTTTTGTTAGCATTGGGAAGCTTCTGCTGTTCCTGTCCTCTACAAAAGAGTCAGTCTTTTATTTGGTTCAGTGGTATCCAATTTTTTGGTTTCCTTGGGCCACATTGGAAGAAGAATTGTCTTGGGCCACACATAAAATCCTAACAATAACAATAGCTGGTGAGCTATAAGGAAAAAAAAAAGGTTTGCAAAACAATCTCATAATGTTTTAAGAATTTGTGTTGGGCTGAATTCTAAGCTACCCGGGAGGCAGGTAGAACATGCCTGCTTTGGTCACTGCATTCCTTAAGGCGCAAATCCAGCTCCTGTGTGAAATCTTCCCTGTTTTGCTGCAGTGTGGTTGTCACGCCCTCTTATTTTTGCATATCCCCCAGATAGAATCCCTATGAGGCTGTATTGAGTTCTCTGCTGATGTGTTGTCTCTCCTTCTGGACTGTAGTTTCTTAGGTGTCTTGTCACCCCAGCCTCAGGATAACGTTATGAGTGCCCTGAGGTTGCTCAGTAAAAGATGGGAAAGCAACAGCGAGTGAGAGCAAAAGCGGCTGCTGAGACGCAGACAGATGGGGCCTGCCAGATTGCAAAAAGCAGTTGGGCGTGAGGCATAAAAACCACAGCAGTTAATTAAACACATTTTTATTTGACCTGATTAAAAACAAGTTAAAATTACAAGAAGTTTCTTCTAAGGAATGGAAGATAAGAGTCAGGTGGAAGAGTAAGGTGCACACTGGAAGGCAGAGAGGCCAAGTAGCTGGGAGTGTGTGGCTGGAATCTTAGCATGGCCACTGGCTCCTGGTGACCTTGGGCCTCAGGCAGTGAGAATTTGCATTCTCTGAGTACTTAGAGCTCTTCCAATGGGCACCCAGTGTGTTGGCTGAAAAGTCTGTGAAGAGCAGTTGCAGTTAATTCAGTACCTTGATGGATGAAATCTATTCTAGGATCAAGGGAGGGAAAACCAGAAGGCCCACTAATGCATCCAAGTTACACAGTCAGTTATTGTTTTTACTTAGAATGATGCCCATTACGTTTTCCAAATTCTTGTATGGAGAACAAATGCACATCCCAACATTCATTTTCTGTCATTGGAATCCTGTTCTTCCTGTGTTTGTTGATATTTCTGGTACCTTTAGGGAGAGCATGGGGACTCTAACCTGGTTTTGCTGTAGCCCCTCATAACTAGAAAAATAGCTGAGATGGGGCCCAAAGCAGCTCACTTTTTTAATTAAAAAAAAAAGGAAAGATTTTATTGTTTTTGACAGAGAGAAAGAGACAGAGACAAAGAGAAGGAGGGCCCAGAGCAGTCTCCATAGTTGTACATCATTAGTTTTTGACATGGTTTCATTCCACACAGGTGGATGGGGGCCATGCAGGGTGGGAGACACACACCTGAGAGCTGGGGGCCAAATGGGAAGCTTGTCCTGGCGAAAACCAAACTGGGGACAATACCCCAGTTCAGCACATGGGTCCACATGGGCCGGGGCCAGGATTTGATCCTCAGACCCTGTGGCTGTGAAGCAAGTGCTTAACCTGCTGAGCCATCCCACTTCCCAAAGCTGACTTTTTAGAGGGTTGACTTGAAAACTGCCCTTAATTGTGACTTTCTTCTGAAATTGCCCCTTTTAATGCCTCCAGGCATAGAATTCACCCTTGGGAAGAAACTCATCTACCACAGAAAAAGTAGTATGTACCTTTTATTTTTCAGGTGGGGAAAACTGAGGACCTGTGAGGGAAACTAACCAGCCTAAGACCAGAGCAGTTGATATCTATTGCACGTGTCTTGCTGTATCGAAGGGGATGCTTTCTCACAGGGAAACCTCACTGGGCAAAGAAGAAGCTGAGGTTTCTGGACTCAGCTCAGTGTGGTGGGCCCTAGATTCATAGCAGATGTGGGGAGGTTTTTGCTTTGACATTGGGAAGAGAAGCAGTGAGACTAGGTATATGTACATGGTACCTGGTGCTGAAGGGCCCACACAGGTGGAAAAATAATTAGTGCCATTAAAGATATCACCACAACTCGAGCTGGGTGGTCTTATAAATTAAAAAGCTTTGTTCCAAAGCAGGTTGGAGATTAAGTAGGTAATTCACAGCTTAGGGGACCTTGTATCTGGGAGCTCAGGATTGCTTCTCTCCCAGATGTCAGAGATCAATATTCCCCAGAGAGCTTTCTTCCTTGACAGAGTGATGCTTCTTGGTAGTGGCAAATGCTCTGGAATTCAGCCTCTGCCATTTACTAGCCATGTGACCTTGGCCCAATTTTTTCTAAGTCGAAGTTTCTTTACTGGACAGTTTGGAAAATTAACCTTTGCATCATTGGTTTGTTGGGAAGATTAAGTTATTTAACATACAGAGGACTTCTACTATAAGTGGCCTCAGGCAATCAGCTCTTGAAAATTTTTTTTCTTTCAGTTGCTGTATGAATGTTAATGAAATTATAGAAAAACAGTTCTGAAAATAGAAGCAATCATCACAACCTTTTGAAGAAAATTTCCCCAACTACAATTCTGATGAAAAGATTGACCAGATACCTGTGGATGCCTGCCCTCTTTTTCTAATCAGTGCAAGTGATTTATAATATTGTTTGAAAATTTAGTATTTACTGGGCACACCAAAATGGTCCCAGCTTCCCCAGCTTCTTGGGTGGCATAGGTTCTGTCCAACTGTTGTCTCTGAAAGGATGCCAGTTACTGGGGAGTAAGTAAGAATAATTATCTCTCTTCCACTGCCTGCTCACAGGTCAGGGACAGATTCTGCCTCAACCAGAAAACAGGGAAGCACCTTCCTGTGGGGCCAGGGTCTTGCCCACCATCTTGTACTTCTATTGGATCTATTCTGTTCTGTTCAGAGTCTACAGATTTTATATACAACCTAAAAAGGGACTGCTATCATGCATTGCATCCTGGAGCCTGTTGTGAAAAAGGTTGGAAGTAAGGTGAACCATGAGAACAGGGAATACTGGGAGAGAGCAGCAGTTCAGCGACTTTAGAAACTGAATTTTGTTGTAGAGAACTCTCAGCTTACTCTTATTCTTACCAGAAATTACATTTTTTTTTTTTGCCTTGAAGTCAGGCCTAAAAATCAAAGCAGTAGGAAGTACATTAGACGATGGAATTTGGAGTCAGGGAGGTGAGCATCAATTTTCTAGCTTTAGCTCTGAGAAGGGATTCTTTGGGGCTCTGGCACTTGCTAGCTGTGTTATTTTGGCTAAAGTATTTTACATCTTGAATATTTCATTTTAAAAACAGAGATAGCAATGTCTGCTTCATAGGGCTGATATGCAAAGTAAATGATAAAGTTAGACCTACATCTTGCAGTCTTTAACAAAACCAGGTAGTGAAATCAAACAATGCTTACAAACAGCTAATAACATCACAAGAGAGACAACTAGACATCTATGTATGTTGTGATGGAAATAAATACTACCACCTTAGAAAGAATCTTGCTGGTGTGTGTGTGTGTGTGTGTGTGTGTGTGTGTGTGTGTACACAAGGGAGGAACATAGAAGAATAAATAAATAAATATAGACTTCACGATGTTCCTGATGTCGCAGTATCTAGTAGAAGATTTTGAGATCATCTTGCTTGGAGCTCCACTAGAGAGGTTGTCTATTTTTCTCCTTGGTTTTTCTTCTGTTTTTAAATCACTAAGAAATTTCTTTTCTCTTTGAAAGTGGATTCATCTTGGTTTTTAAAAAAATCAATTGAAAAATGTTTAAATATAATTGCTTTTTTTTTTTAGAGTGGAGGGTATAGTTTAATGCATAAACCCTTGACTGGAAGTCTGGCTTTGAGTTTCTTAGAGAGGGTATCTGGGTTCTCTCCCTATCTACAAAGTGCCCCCCTCCCCAATCTATACACACTTTAACAGTTGGTAACTCACATAATTTTCTTGCCTTTTCAGATTTAACTAATTTGAAATGGGTGAAGTCTGGTGAATGTCAAAGGTATTCTGTGTTCACCAGACCTCACGCCACAGACTATTTGTGGGAATACCTAAAAGATAGTTTATGGCACAAAACCTGCAACAGTTAACAAATTGAAGACAGCCATTGAATGAGAATGTGCACAAATACTGAACAAAATGATTCTTGATGTTTGTGATTCCATTGCTCCACGTGGCCAGAAGTGCCTGGACCAGAATGGCCATCAGTCTGAAAATGGACATTGACAAAAAAATTATTAATTTCTCGAGATTCTTTTAAATTTTGAAAATAAACTCTATGTAAACACTGATTTTATAATCATACAAAGTGCGTTTACATTTTTTGGGGGGTACCCAGTACAAAGGCAGAATTAGAATTGTACTTTGTAATAGCTCATAGTCAAATATTTACTGAATAAATAATTCACCTGGTTGAGTAATTTTCAAACTTAATCTTCAGCACTGGAACTTTTCTTCCTAAATAAATTTTATATACAAGTCCCCACTATATAAACATATAAAAGTGACATTTTATTAGTATATAGTTGTTTTATTAAGTTCACATTTGTAATATTTACTTATTTTAAAGTTAATTATTGAGTTCAGGGAGACTGGAAAAATATAAACATTTTTTCCCCATTCCTATTGATAGGAAAAACCTATTTTAACCACAGTTTCTAATTTCTTATTGTTTCCATCTTCTAAAATTTTCTTCTCTTTCTCTTTTACTTTTTTTTCTCTTTCTCCTCCCTCCCTCCCTCCCTCCCTCCCTCCCTCCCTCCCTCCCTCCCTTACTTCCTTCCTTTCCTCCCAGTTTAGTTCTACTTGTTTTTCCATTATTTCCAAAGCACCTCCATAGTGGTAAGATCTATTAACCAGGCACAGTTTGAAAATCACTGGGCCAGTTGGTGCCTTTTTGCCCAGGTCACACTGTGAGTCAGTCAGAGGTAAAGCCAGATTTGGTTTTTCTGGTATCATCCCCACATGGAAATTTCTCACTGTGGTGTTAGTTCAAAGGATGGTGAAATAACATCATGGAGGGTCTCACCACCTCCATTTGTCATATATGACCAGCCCTGCCATAGGAAGTAAAGCTCCAAGCCTGTTTTTTTCATGCTCTTACTTTTCTCTCTCTGCCCCCAGACTCTCTTGCCCTGTGTAGATGACCAGAAAGAGCTGGAATAAGAACTAATAGTTGCAGTGCTCAGATGGTAGCCTGGCTGTGAACATTAGTGGTGGACCCCCTGATCACCCTTTCACGTGTAAAACAGAATTTGAACAGACTTTGTGGTTAATGGCCAGTGACAGGTCATGATAGTCATATTTCCTTAAAGTTTTCTGCTGCTTTCTGAACAGAATCTGGCTGCACATATCCGGGGGAGCGAAATGTGAATCTCTCATTTCCACAGGGTTTCAGCTTGACAGCAGCAACCAAAGGCTCAGTTATGTGCTGCTAAATGTTTAACATCTGGCTTTTCCAAAACTAAGAGCCCTGGTTTGAAACATTAATGAATTTCTATGGTATAGATGAAGGTTATCTAAACTTTTGGCTTTCCTGGGCCACATTGGAAGAATTGTCTTGGGCTACACATAAAATACATTAATATTAATGGTAGCAGACGAGCTAAAAAAACAAAATAATCAAAAAAATCTCATAATGTTTTAAGAAAGTTTATGAATTTGTGTTGTACCACATTCAAAGCTGTCCTGGGTGGCCTGTGGGCTGTGGATTAGACAAGCTTTGTCTAGGTACTCCCACCATGGTCAATGTCAAGCCACCAACAATTTAACACCCAGTTCTCAAAATTCTGAAAATTTAACAACTGGCTTTCTCAGGCTGGTATAGGTTGGCTGTAGCATACCATTAGCCCACAGACATGTGGGCAAAGGGTGCCCAGGCCAAGTGACAGGGCTTTCATTTCAGTGGAACTTCAGATCAATGTGTGAGCCTCTGGCCTTTTTATCAGACTATTCCAGGATGCCCACTTGGTCCCGATAACCTCACCCTTTGTCCCCTGCTGCTCCTTCAGCTTTTAGTTCAGCTGGTATGACCTTCATTGTTGGGTCAGCTGTGTTTCTTCAAAGGTTCATGATGGCTGATGTTTAGATAAACAGTCATCGCAACTGACACTTGAATCTAGTTTTGTTTGCAATTTGGAAAATGGGAAATGACTACTTATGAAGGGAAGTCTTATCTTTTTAAATAACTATTTAGGAAATGGTGCAAGTGAATGAAATAAAGCTCATCTCCTGGGATTACCCATGATTACCTCCTTTGGTTATATAACATAGTTGAAAGAAAAGTGAGAGGAAATGGATTAATGACTTGTCACTCCATAAAAATACTATTCGAGCTCAGTAATAGAGAATAATTTTGAATAAATAGGTGAGTCATCTTGCCCTGGGAAAATGTTGCACTTCAGCAATATCTTTTCTCGTTATTTTTATTGGAGGCTCCACCAATGTGTTTACAGAGAAAAACAGCCACAGAGATCCAGCTGTTTTGGTCATTGCACAATGGAGACTCATGTATAGGCAGTGACTGTAAGGAGACAATTCAGGAAGTGAAGCACGTGATGCCCGGGACATGGCGAGGCACAGACTGATTCAGGGTAGGATCCTATAAGAGACAGCAGTATATAGCTTGTTAGTAATACTGACCAAAAAAAAAACCCTAATAGCACCTGGATTCCTAAATTATTGTGTTGACTTTAAAACAGACACACAATATATATTTATTAAAATTTTGAAACAATACAGGAGAAAGGCCATTCTGTAAATTTTACTAGGTAATGACAGGCAAATTAAGTCATAACCTGGATTAATTTTCTTCTATGTCCTCCACTTTGGAAATCAAGAAGCATTCTGATGATTACTTTTATTATCTTTTCTTATTTCATTGTTCTCATTCACTGGTTGCAGATGCTATCAGCAAAATCATAGAATGCTATAATGAAACCTCAGCACTGTGAAGGAAGAGGAAGTGGAAGGGCAATGTACCATCAGCAATTGATATGTGCCTCCTGTTTCTTCCCTGTCCACATAGGAGCATTTGTTTTGCTTATCTTGTCCCTCTTGCTCCAGTGTGTGCTGTACTGTGTGTGTGTGTGTGTGTGTGTGTGTGTGTGTGTGTGTGTGCGCGCGCGCGCAGGGTGGCGGTGGGGTAGTGGTGCTACAGAAAACATATCTCTAGTTCATAGGTCTCTATATCAAGAGAAACAACATATAGATCAGATGCAGAAGCCATCAAAATATATCTCGGACTTTGGGTTTGGAGACATTATTAAATAGGTCTTTGGGAGGTGTTTTTTCTTGGGGGCATAGAGGAGTGTCTTTTTTTATGCAAAAGGAAGAAAACTGAATACTTGTGGTCAAGCAAGCAGATCATGAAAGACTGTATAATTTGTTCACAGTATTTACTATCATCATTTTGGTCCCTTCTTTCAGAATGCATTCCTTGTGCCCTTCCATCCTCTTTATAGCAGTCATGGACACATGAGTTGCATTGGACAATGGGACATGAGTAGAAGTGGTGTGTGTTACTTTTTAGCAAAGACTTTGAGAGCCATTGCTGTGCCCTGTTCTCTGCTTTTCTCTATGCCAGGTGACAACATGTCCCTATTAGCTGTTTGGAATCCAGAATAAAGAAAATATGTGGAGTGATGTCACCAACAACCCACAGCTGAAATATATTATACCATGATATAAGTCTTATACTAAGCCTTTATCATGTTAAGCCATGGAAATTTTGGTGTTGTTTGTTATATCAACATAAACTAGTAAAAGCTGACAGAAAAAGAAAATGAGATTTATGCGATCTGTGTGAAAAATATCCAGCCAAGTAATAGGAAGAACAGAGGCATTTATTGAAAGAGATACAAGATACAAGAAATGTTGTATATAGGACAATGACTCCTCAGTTCCCTTCAAAGTAGGTACCTTGAGACAGCTCATATTTCTCTCAGTGTCTTTTCCACTGTTAAAAACACTCTGCAAAATCTTTTGTTGGAATCTCCATCAGCTACCTTGTTGTATTTTTCTGATCTCATTGACGATCTAAAATCTTTTTCTTTTCAAAGGTGATTTTAGTTTTGGGAAAAGCCAGAAGTCACAGGGTGCCAAATCTGGGCTGTAGCGGGGCTGAGTCACCTGGGTGATTTGATGTTTCACTAAAAACTGCATGAGACGTAATGCGTGGATAGGTTCATTGTGATGAAGCGGCCAGTCACCAATTGCCTATAGCTGTGACTATTTGTGTCATACTGCATTTCTCAACGAAGAGCATTGAGGTAGTACTCCTTATGAATCATCCGAATAGTTTCTGCACAGGAATGTTCAAGCTTAATTAACACAAAATTTGATGCAGGTTTGTTGTTCTAGTAGTTCAGTCATTTTAAATGTGACAGCTTCCCAGTACACATTTTCACTCAAAGGCATCTAGTGCCCCCACTGACTAGTACAGTGAAGGTTCATTGTTCACCCATGTGCATTCCAGTCCACTCCTTGGCTGCCAGGTTACATTGATGTTGCACAAAATGTTCTCACTATATTGACAATGGCTGAATTTTTTTCTAGACAGACTTGGTATATACGAATGTGACAAGTTTAATTGTGAAGAGCAAGGCAAGAAAGCACACTTAACTATTCCCACCAACCTTGGCATTCATTTTATTTGTTTTTATATTTAACATCTTGACAGCTACTCAGTATTTTATCCAAATAGTCTCAATTTCTATGACCATTAAAAAAGTCAAACAGTTTTTCACATATTTACATTTTAATTTGGGAACTTATTTTCTTTTGTAGACTGTTTTAACTTCCTATTTTCTATTTTATTATTTGCCTTCCTTGGTGAATTGCTGAATTGCAAGAGTTTTTTCTTTCTTTTTTTAACTTTTTAAGAATATCTTTTCTTATTTATTTATTTATTTATTTATGACAGACAGAGAGAGAGAGAGAGAGAGATACAGAGACAGAGAGAGCTACAGAGACAGAGACAGAGACAGAGACAGAGAGAGAACTGAACTGGGGGAGCTCCCAGTTCAGCATATGGGTCCGCACGGGCCAGGGCGGGGATTTGATCCCCGGTCCCCGGCGCTTCAAAGTGAGTGCTTAACCCACTGAGTCATCCCGGCTTCCCCTAGAATATCTTTTCTTTACCACAGACTTTGCAAATAACTTTTCCTAGTTTGTTT
>PVKE010017899.1:0-30206 GCA_004027555.1 Craseonycteris thonglongyai
CTCTGTCTCTCTCTGTTTCTCTCTGTCTGTCAAAAATCAATAAAATAAATCTTAAAAAAAAAAAAAATTCTAACAGAGCTGACAAATGCCTACAAGATTTATTTGTCTAGTGTATAAATGCTTCTATGTGGAAGATACTAAGCACTTCCAAGTTCATCTTTGCTTGGAAATTAAAGCTGGTAGAATTTAGGCTAAACCTTGAAAGCAATGTAGGATTTCATTAAATTCAAAAACCTATATTAAGATTCTTCTGGAAGGGAAGCCAGGATGGCTCACCAGGTTAAGGACTCGCTTTGCAGCCCTGGGGTCCAAGGATCGAATCTTGGCTCCAGCCCGTGCAGACCCATATGCTGAACTAGGGTGTGCCCCTAGTTCAGTTCTTGCCAGGGTGAGCTTCCCATGTGGAAGGACCCTAGTTCAGCCTCCAGCTCACAGGGGTGTGCCTCCCATACAGGAGGGCCCTGCTTGGCCTAGTCCTGCTCTGCGCAGACCCCACCCACCTGTGTGGAACAAAACCATGTTGAAAACTGATGACATATAACTATGGAGACTGCTCTGGGCCCTTCCCACTTCTCTCTGTCTGTCTGTCTGTAAAAACAGTAAAAAATACGTATTTAAAGATTAAAAAACTAAGATTCTTGTGGGAATGCCGGCATGGCTCAGCACGTTGAGTGCTTGCCCTGCAACTGTGCAGTCTGGGGTTCAAATCCCGGCCCCAGCCTCAGCAGACCAAGTACTGACCTGCAGAGCAGCTGATAACTGCAGGGATGGCAGTGAGAGTTCTCACCTCTCATGCGGGAAACCCCCAGTTTGGTTCCCTCTTCATGTGGCTCCACATCCACTTGTGTGCAATCGAACTATGTCACAACTAATGATATACAACTATGAAGACTGCTCTGGGCCCTCCCCCCACCCCACCTTCTCTCAAAAAACAATAAAATAGAATAAAATAAAATAAAATAAAATAAAATAAAATAAAAAGATTCTTCTGGATTCAATCCAGAGGTCCTGCATTCACTCTTTACCTCTCCAATACGAAACTTGACACATTAGGGTACTTCACAGATGAGAAAGGACCTAGTCAGAAAAAGTGGTACTGGGAAATGCTGAGTTGTGCTGGGAGGAGAAGGAGAACACTGGACAACAAGGTTAGTACACAGACCCCAGACTCCTTCCTGGGCACCTCTGGTTTTCACCTTTTAAAGTACACTTCAAAACCTGGCCCCTGGGTCAGAATAGGTGAAATGAAGCATCCCTTTGCTATGAAGTATGAGTTATTTCTTGTGTCTCAGAGTAGTTGGGTCTATTAGGACTACTCATGGGATTCAGAACAAAACACCCTGACTGCACCTGTAGACAAGCACTTGCTTCAGATACAAACCTAAAATTAGGTGCTGTTCTCCATATCTGAGAGAAAGGGATCAATTTAGAGGCCTGAAAACACATGGTCCTTTTTCATAACTCCTGGGTCCTTTCCTATAGTAATAAATGCAAAGCTTAACAGTCCAAAATATTCCAATTGTCAGTTAATTCATATCATACTTCAAATGTTAGAGGCATATACATAGTCGAGAGGAGTTAGCTCACATAGCAGGCAGCAGGGAGTAGTGGGAAAAGCCAGGATTTTGGAGGCAAAAAATCTGGGTTTCAATCTGAGCTCCACCTCTTAGTAGTGTGGCAGTGGACAAAATTAATTAAACTCTCTGAGCCTGTTTCCACATCTGTACAGTAGAGATGATAACATACTTTACAGGGTTATTGTGAAAAGTGAATGAGATAATAATTCGGGTATTCAGTTAAGTCTAGAATAGAGTATGTTCTCAAAAAGTGGTATTTTCTTCTATTTCCTAGTTAAGCGAATTGGTCATGAGAACATTTTCCAAACCCTGAAATCAAATCTCTAAACTATATTGGAATGTTTCCAAATGCTTATGAAAGAGGAAGTTGCTTCTATTTTCTTAAATTTTCTGATGTGGGAGGAAAGGAAAAGCAGTATCAGCCAGAGACTACTACATATTTGAGCTTTAAACCACAACACTGCCACAAACAAGATGGGGTTAGTTTAATAAGGGAGGAAAAGAAAAAAAAAAGTACACAACCCCAGAAAGCATCTGTATTTTACCTAACTCTCTAACGACAGAGATAAGAGTTGAGCAATGACATGATTAGCAAAGGAATAATCCCCATCTTCTAGAAAGAGAAACAAGGAAAATGAGTTTGAGCACACTCTTCTATTTACCTCTTCTGCTGCTGGGGACCAGATGTTAGGGGCTGTTTGTATATAGAAGATGATCTTATGAGTGAGTCCATCCTTTTCTGCCCCAAGATCAACCCCCCAGGGGCTTGCCTTTTCCAACTTCTAAATACAAACTGGGGGCTGACTGGACACATCTGGTCACCATTTGATTTCAGGCTTCTATTGTATTCTGTCTGTGGGGGAAATGAATCTATAAATAGCTCATGCTCCTCTGCCTCACACTTGAAAAATGAGAAATCATTGGCTCTGCCTTTCCTGCAGAGGGAAGCTGGAAAGGCTCTGCGACTTAAGTGATCACTTTACAGCCCTGGGGTCCGAGGATCGAATCCTGGCCCCAGTTTGACTCTAGCTGGGGCGAGCCTCCCATGTGGAAGACCCCTGGCTCAGGCCCCCAGCTAATGGGGGTGTGCCACCCATGCAGGAGGCCCCTGGACTGGCTCCCACCCTGCGTGGCCCCCGCCCACCCGTGTGGAATGAAACTATGTCAAAAAACTGATGATGTACAACTATGGAGACTGCTCTGGGCCCTCCCCACTTCTCTCTGCCTCTGTCTCTCTCTCTGTTAAAAACAATTTTAAAAATCTTTAAAATAATTTGAAGAAAATGATCATACAGCAAGTTAATATGCTAAGTAGCCAGCCTCAATCAAATGATTCATACACCTACTTTATTATAAGACTAAAAGGTATCCAGAAAGACACCCAGGAGTGAACTCCAAGTTAAGATTAGTGAATGATTCAGATGACGCTTTGAGAAGTCTGATATTTATGGAAACTCACCAAGCTTTGTGGTTAAAACTATGTAAGTGATACACCACCATCAAGCCTTAAGGAAAAATGTCTTTCCTGCCTTTGGAAGAGAATGACAGGTTTATTATAAATCCTATTCAATCTTGAATAGAACAATCATGTTGTGAATTAGATTTTTTTACAATCTGCCCTTCCCACCCCCAATAAAAAAAGTCTACCTCTCTCTTCAAGTTTTTTCAAACACTTGATTAAAATACAGTAGACTCTCCGTTAACTGGAACTCAAGCTAACAGCAAAAATCTAGAGTGACTGGTAAAAATTTTTTGCTGGTTCTTGAGAGGGCTGGTTTCCTGAGTTCCAGTTAACAAGAGAATCTACCTACATTTATCCGGCATCTACCAATTCCCACGGGTGCCGGTTACTGAGAGTATTTATTAAAGCATTTGCCACACTGTGAAGTAATTATCTCTTTATGTATCTGAATTCATCAAGAACTATAAATTTTTAATGGGTAAGTATGAACTAGGTAAAATAATCACACATTATATGACCTTAATGAACTTTCATAAAGAAACACCAAATGTAATGTTGATTTAAGGGAGAGGTGAGAGAAAAGAGGGCCAAGCAAGTAGTAGAAGGAGACAGAACAAAGATATAAACACATTATTTCCTCTCTATCCCCACATCTGCTCAGAATTCTAAAGAGGCTGTTTGCTGAGGGTGAGCCTATGTAAATGTATGTAAATCAAAGAATAATTAGAGACAGCATATGATATTGACCACCCCTAACTTCAGGTCCTAGAAAAAAAATGAGACCAAACTCCTGTTCCAAAAAATGCAATTCAGAAAGAACAACAAGCAGCAACAAGGATATTGGCTAACCAAGACCTACAACTTTAAATGTTCCAAAATGTTTCATAGTAAATTATCAATTTCTGATTCTGTTTGGCTTTAGAATATAAGGAAAAGTCTCTTGTCCATGCTATGGAAGCCACAGCATATTATCAATTTGTCTGGCAAAGTCTCAGTCTGCCTTTGGTTTAGGAGACAAATGCTAAATTAAAATTTCCTCTGCTAGAATCTATACAGCAGATCATAAACCAATGTGTGTCATCTACTGACACTAGACTTAACACAACATAATTTATCGAATAGAAATCAAACACAGTCTCTGTCTTTGCACTGTCCAAAATATGGCAGCTGAAATAAAGTTAGAGAATATAATAATGACAGAAGGAAAGTTATATCAGATGGAAAATGGATCTACAAAAAGAAAAGTACCAGAACTGGTAACTACATTAGTAAATATGTAAGACATTTTTCTTATTATTTAAATTATTTAAGTTTACTGTTTAAACAAAATTATTAATAATATGTTATAAAGTTTATAACATATGTAGACATAAAAAGTATGATTTGACAGTATAAAGATTGAAAGGAAAAACAAAAATATTGTAGTGTATCTTATTTTATACAGGAAGCAGTATATCATCACTTGAAGTTAGACTGTGAAAGAATTGTATACTATAAACTCTGAAGCAACCACTGGGGATGCTGGGACAGCTCAGCAGGTTGAGCGCTTGCCTTGCAACTGCGAGGTCCAAGGATCAAATCCTAGCCCCGGCCTATGCAGACCTATGTGCTGAACTGCTGCATGACTGGTAACTACTGGGATGGCAGCAATGTGGAAGGCCCCAGGTTTGGTTCCCACCCTGCACAGCCCCACATCCAAACATGTGGAGTGAAACTATGTCACAACTAATGACGTCCAACTATGGAGACTGCTCTGGGCCCTCACCCCTTCTCTCTCTCACCTTCTCTCAAAATAAATCTTCTAAAAAATAAAGCAAATGAACAAAACAAAGAGTTATAACTAACAAAAGAACAAAGATAAAATGTAATCATAAAAAATACTCAACTCAAAAGGCAGAAAAATACAAACAAAAAACCCCCAAAGAACAGATGGGACAAATAGAAAGTAAATAACAAATGATTGTCATAACTATATCAGTAATTACAGTAAATATAAATAGTTTAAATAACCCCAATTAAAAGGCAGGAATGGTCTGATTAGGAAAACAAAGCAAGACCCAATTACTGCATTTTCCATATATAAGATGCCCCCATGTATCAGACAACCCCTACTTTTCTAATCTAACGTTAAGAAATCAATACATAGGTTACTCCCATGTATAAGACAACCCCTAATTTTTGATCTAACAATTTTAGACAAAAATATCATCTTATACACAGAAAAATATAGTACACATATGCTTCCTACAAGAAATTTACTGTAAATTTAAGATCTAAATAGTTTAAACATTCATAGTAGCAAATAAATTATGGCATGCCCACACAGGTTACTATGTAGTCACCAAAAATATTAAGTAATTATATATATATGTGGATTTGAAAATGTCAGTTACTAAGATATACCAAGAGTAACTGAACAAGGCAAGATACAAAATAATCTGTGTATGCTACCTTTTTAAAGAGAACATATAGCTACATGCTTACATTTGCATAGAATTCACAACAAAATATATATAAAAAATTAAAAACAAGGGGAAGCCGGGATGGCTCAGTGGGTTAAGCACTCACTTTGCAGCCCCAGGGACCGAGGATCAAATCCCAGCCCCGGCCTGTGTGGACCCATATGCTGAACTGGGGAGTGCCCCCAGTTCAGTTCTCACCGGAATGAGACCCTGGCCCAGTTCCTGCCCTATGCAGCCCTGCGCCCACCTGTGGAGTGAAACTATGTGGAAAAACCAATAATGTGCAACTTTGGAGACTGTTCTGGGCCCTCCCCCTTCTCTCTCTGTCTCTGTATCTCTCTCTCTCTCTCTGTCAAAAACAATAAAAATAAATCTAAAAAAAAAAAAAATTTAAAACAATGGTTGCCTCAACACAAGGGAAAGAGGTGGTTAGGAATAGAAAAGAGATTTAATTCTTACTGTATATCCTTTTGTACTTTTGTTCTGCCATGTGCATATACTATCTGTTTTTTAAATTAATAAATTACAGTATTTTAGAAGAAAAATATTTTTATTAAAGAATTAAGAGCAGGAGAAACCAGGATGGCTCAACAGGTTAAGCTCTTGCTTTGCATCCCAGGGGCCAAGTATCGAATCCCACTTCTGGCCCATGCGAACCCATATGCTGAACTGGGATATAGCCCCCAGATCGGTTCTCACTGGGGCGAGCCTCCCATGTGGAAGGCCTGCAGCTCATGGGGGCGTGCCTCCCATGAGGGAGGCCCCCTGCCCAGTTTCCACCCTGCAAGGGCCCTGCCCACCCATGTGGAATGAAATCATGTCGAATAGTACAACGATGGAGACTACTCTGGGCCCTCCCCCTTCTCCTCTCTCTGTTTCTGTCTCTGTCAAAGACAATACAATAAGAAAAAAAGCAGTTGATAAAAATTGGACCCATCTTTTTAAGTGTTGCTAATAAATTTGTAGAAGTTATTGACATGAACTAAAAATAATCAGTTATAGACAGTGAAATAAAGAGGAAATAATCACATTTTGTATAATGGCAATAAATAAATAAATAAATAAATAAATCTTAAAAAAAGAAAAAGAATTAAGAGCAGAAAATACTTTCAATGACAACATAAAATACTTTCTTGGTACAGACACAACAGAGAATATAATATAGTAGTAGTAACACCAACTAATATTTACTTAACATTTCTAATTTTTTCCAAAGTCTTCTCAAGACTAATACTTAATTTTATTCTAACAATATTTCTGTGATGCTGGTAGGTGGGAAATTATCACTCCCTCTTGAAAGATAGGAAAATCAAGGCTATTTAAATCATATAATATAGTTTGTTCCACTAGACCAAAGCCATCAAGGTTTGTCTAAGATGGCAGTTATGTCAGTGGATATATCAGAGTCTAATACACCTTCTTTCTTGAGTCAGAGAGACAAGTAACAGACATGTCAATCAAGAAATAATGCACATTTTACACTAAACTCAAAAGCACAATTAACCGGGCTTTCAGAAAAGTAGACATCAGTTCAGAGATGTATAAATTAAGAGTATGCACTCTAGAATGTTGTTAACGTGTGGTCCTCAACCTAGCAACATCTTAAACTTTACTCCAGACTTCTTGGATCTAAATATGCTTCTCCAACTTTAACCACTTTCATTTGTGTATGTATCACCTAGTGATCTCTAAAAATGCAAATTTTGATTCAGTACATTTGAGTTGGGTCTAAAAGTACATGTTTCTAACAAGCTCTATAGCCAAGCTTACCCAATCTGGCAGCCTATGGGCTGCATGAGGCCCAGGACAGCTTTGGATGTGGCCCAACACAAATTCATAAACTTTCTTAAAAGGTCACGAGATTTTTTTGCAATTTTTTTTTTTTTTTGCTCATCAGCTATCATTAGTGTTAGTGTATTTTATGTGTGGCCCAAAACAATTCTTCTTCCAATGTGGTCCAGGGAAGCCAAAAGGTTGGATACCCCTGCTCTAGGTAATACAAAGGATCACACTGTGAGAAAGAAGGCAGAACCACCCCAGGCTCTCTATGTCTGTATTCCCAAAGAGTATGAAACACATCCTCTTTCTCTCATGGTAATGAACATGAACAGTCTTAATAAAGCTCAGTGGATACCTCCAAAGAGAAAAAAACAATAATATGCTCCCAGCAGCTATTTTTATACAAGAAAGTAACTTAAATGCTAAAAATTAGAAAACTTCTACCACCTGGAATAAGAACAGTTCTGTATGATGCCCCTTGGGTAGGCTCATGAGAAAGCAGCAAAGATGGGAGATAGATTGGCCCAAGCCCAGGGTCTAGAAAGGCAAGTAAGGTAAAGAAATTGAGCAAAACTCTGTCTCTGTCATAAATACATATTCTCCCTCTTTCTCCCCTTCTCTTTCTCTCTCTCTCTCTCACACAGTTTACCAGCACTTACCATACTTTTGGTATACAAAAGGTAAATGTCTGTTAATTGAGTGAATGCTATTTCTATCACCCAGGATACTCTGCCTCCTGCCCTCAGATTAAAAATCTTCACAGCCCACAAATTATCTAAAGTGAAAGTGCCATCTTCCCTTTCTTGCGTCCAGAATAGCAATGATGGCACATTCTGAATCTGCTGGATTAAGCTAAGTATTCAGGATGCTCCTGAGGCCACTTTGCCACTGTGTCAGAGAAACCGTGATTAGTCTAAGAAACTGTGATTAGTCTATTCCCTAAGAGTCTGGAGCAGCTCAGGGTCCTGGAATGTCTTCTGGACTCTTGGAACTCTTGGGAGAGATGGGCTCTATGATTACATCTTCGTAACTTCACCCTGGACTAGCACCATCTAATCCATTCGAACACAGCTTATACATTCTTGCCTTAGAATCTTTGTTTATGCCATTCCATCTGACTGAAATGACCTTCCTTGAATTTATCCAAAGCAGCCTATGGATATTATTCCTCTGGATTCCATAAGTACAACTCATTAATACTTGAATGCTTGGTATTGTTGGTTATTTATGTGCCTAAAGCCTGGCATTCTCAACAAGACTATAAACTTTCTAAGGGCAGGGATCACATCTTATATCACACCATATTCCCCACAGCACTCAACCCCATTGTGTTGCAGATGGAAATTGTTTACTATATCTTACTGAATGAATGAAGGAAATGTCACTGTGCTAGGGAACATGCCGGATTCAAAGATGGATAAGACCTAGTCTGCCTTGAATCACTTAGTCTAACAAAATAGGTAAATCATGTACCCAAAGAGCATTCATTAATTTTAGTTAATATACAGAGAAAGTGTCAC
Source organism: Craseonycteris thonglongyai (assembly GCA_004027555.1). Classification (NCBI taxonomy): domain Eukaryota; kingdom Metazoa; phylum Chordata; class Mammalia; order Chiroptera; family Craseonycteridae; genus Craseonycteris; species Craseonycteris thonglongyai. Next base: position 8,801 of record PVKE010017899.1, read on the forward strand.
AAGAGTGTAACAAGATGCTAAGATCTGAGGGATGGTGACTTAAGAAAGAAGTATTTTAACTGGGTCTTGAAGAACGTTTTGAATGGTAGGAACTGGGAAGGTGAGATATTCCAATATATTTTGGAAACAGGAGCCAACATAAACAAAAGTAGGGAAGTATAAGGCATTTTGGGGAAGAGCAATACCAAAATAACCAAGATAGTCTGAGAGAGAAATGAGGAAGGACAGCCCTGTCCAGTATTAAATGTTGTGAAACAATATGATACATACTTTTCTATATATTTGAATTTTCTGAAACAGTATAGTGCTGGCACAAGAATACAAATAGATCAATGGATAAGAATGGAGTGTTAAAAGAAACTCCAAGTATGCACTGAAACTTAGTACATAATAAAAGTGGCTTTTCATATCAGTGGAGAAAGAAAGGGTATTCAATAAATGGTAATGGGACAACAGGCTAGCTATCTGGAGAAAAAAACAAAGCTAAAGTCCTACCTGATTTCTCACACCAAAAATTTCAAACAGTTCAAATATTTAAATATTAAAAAGATATATCTACTAGCATACCAGAAAAATAAAACTAAGTGAATACTTTTATAATCTAAGAATGAAAGGCCTTCTATAGCTTAATACACCAGGAGGGGAAGCCGGATGGCTCAGTGGGTTGAGCACTCACTTTGCAGCGCCAGGACCCAGGATCGAGTCTCAGCCCCACCCCGGCCCCTGCGGACCCATATGCTGAACTGGGGAGTTACCCCAGTTCAGTTCTCTCTCTGTCTCTCTCTCTCTCCCTCTGTCAAAAACAATAAAAAAATTAAAAAAAAAAAACAGAAACCAGGAAGCCATAAAGAAAGATTGATAAATTTGACTACTACATTTAAACTCTCTCTCTCTCACACACACAACACACATGGAAAAAATTACCATACACAGAATCAAAACAAAAGTAAAAACGGAAAATGTTTGCAAGATCTGTGACATATAAATCAACATCCTTAATATGCTAACTGCTCTTAAAAATAAGGAGATGGGTAAGCCGGGATGGCTCAGTGGGTTAAGCGCTCACTTTGAAGCCCCGGGGACCAAGGATCGAATCCTGGTTCCAGCCCGTGTGGACCCATATGCTGAATGGGGAGTTCTCCCAGTTCAGTTCTCTCTCTGTCTCTGTATCTCTCTCTCTCTCTGTCAAAAACAATAAATAAATAAATAAATAAATAAAATAATATCTTAAAAGGTGTTTTCTATATATAAAAAATAATAATGAGATGAATACAGTAGAAAAATGAAAAAAATACATGTACACATAATTCACAGGGAAGAAAAGCTACAAATGGCCAAGAAACACAAAAAGATACTCAACCTCAATTATAATACAAAAAAAGACAAAAATGAGGTATTATTTCTACATATCATATAGGCAGAGACTAAAAAGTATAACACCTAGTGTTATGAGGAATGTAATGAAGTACTCTGATACATTACTGTTAAGGATGCATATTGGTACAATCTTTTTTTTAAAGATGAAATTTTAAAGTTTTTTTTTTTAAAGGAGTTTTTATTTATTTATTTTTGACAGAGAGAGAGAGAGAGAGAGAGAGAGAGAGAGAGAGAGAGAGAGAGAGCGATACAGAGACAGAGACAGAGAGAGAACTGAACTGGGGGAGCTCCCAGTTCAGCATGTGGTTCTGCACGGGCCAGGGCCAGGGCCGGGACTCGATCCCTGGTCCCCGGCGCTGCAAGTGAGCGCTTAACCCACTGAGCCACCCTGGCTTCCCCGGCACAATCTTTTTAGAAGGCAATTAAACAAAAATCTATTGAAATTTAAACTATGCATCCTCTCTGAGCATGCAACTGTACGTCTAACAATTTATTTTACAGTTATACTTGCAAAAACACAAAGATGCTGACTCGAGTATTATGTATAATAGAAATCTGGAAATACCCTAACTGTCCATTACTAGAAAATTAAACTATAATACCCTCATACAATGGAACCCTATGTAGTATTAAAACAGTAAGGCAGAACTATAGGTACTACAAATAAACTAGGGCCAAGATAAATTGAGTAGAATAAAGCAAGTAGAAAAATAGTATATACAATGTAAGCCCCTCTGTATTTTTTAAAAGCTATAAAATATATGCTTATTTATGTTTAGAAAATGTCTGGAAGGATATCAAAGAAACTGTAGACAGTGGTTACCTCTAGTGAATGAGACTGGTGGGGAGGCATAGAAGGGGATGGTTTTATCACTTTTTTACATTATACCTCAGTATTGTTTCAATATTTTACAATTAGCTTATATTGAATTCTAGCAAAATATTTTAATAAACAAGTTAATTTGCTGGCATTTTTTATGTACCGTGTCTGCTTTCTGAACATAAAACTAGAGAATAACCAACGAGTCCCATTCCCCCACCCCACCACCCCCAATTTCTGAACACTTTTCAGAACACTGCACTTAGAAAAGGCCTTTTATTAGTCAGCTGGCCTGGCTCCCCCAAACAGAGGACCATTGAAATGGCACTGAGGGGGTAGTTGGACACAGGCTTACTGTGCAAGTACATGGGAGAGAATTCAGCACCTAGCAAGGCAGACCAGGTGGTTTCCTCTAGAGAGACCTACTGCTATCAGTCTGACTGTGCACTACCGTGGTGGATAGGCACCTATTGTTCAAAGGATGGCTCTTCTTCATTCTATATCCTGATTAGGTGATTTTACAAGGCAGTTTTTCCAAAAACTCTCAAAATAATCATTGCCATCATCATACTTCTTGTCTTCAAGCAATTAATTGACAATTCTTTTAAGCCCTAGGACACATTCAAGTGTAAAGGGAGTACAGGGGAACTTCTCAGCATAGCATATGTAAGCAATGGAACTTCTGAATAATGTCAAGGACAACTGTCTCAGGACTCTATGTATAGTTTGCTACCCCCATGTCTGCAACCAACTATGTAGCTTTGGGCATGACTCCCCTCCAGATAACTTCTGCTCAGCCTAGATCTCAAGGACTCCAGATACTACCAAAAATTCCTGTTAGCCATGGCTCACATTGGAGTAAAAACTCCAAACAAGTTTTTGCATTTTAAAATATTTCTCTAGTTTCTGATGTTCATTTTTGTATAGGCATCCAGCACCAGCAGCAAATAGTAAGGATCACTGTTTTTCAAATTTTTCTATGAGTATGAAAGCTACTCTTTAAAAATTCATAATCAAGTTTCCAGAGAGGGGGGAAATGAGTTCAATGAAGCCAAAAGAATGACCTTATTCCTTTAAAATCCAGCTCAGGGACATGCTTATGGAGCTGAGCAGCTGTGCTGCTGGCAGAGGGTACATACTGAAATGAAATACTCATGGTAACCTCCCTTCCCCCACTCATGCCTACAGAGCCCATCCAATTATTGCACAAAAAGGCTTTTTCTTATAAACTTCTTTCCCTTCAACTTCTGTCTCCATCTTGGTTGGGAAGAAACAACACTCGTGATGGAATGTACACAGCTCTGCAAATATTCATGAGAAAATGCTTTGACACCCACACTCTCCCCAGCTCCCTAGTACGTACATGCATTAGGGAAAGGGGGTGCACAGAGAAGCTGATAAATATCTGTGGTTCTCTCACTTAGGCAAATGACAAGCAAGCCCTTCTCAAAGCAGGCAGCAAGATTCAAGGAAGAAGACCCAAATTGTCTATCATCTACTGAATCATAAATAGAATAATTAACCCAATAACCATTAATCGATCATTTGAGACGTGCAGCATTGGAAACACAGACATAGAGCTGTGTGCAATACAGCATTTGAGAGCTTGGACTTTGGTGTCACAGTCAAAGGTTTGAATGCTTGTTTCATCGCTTAGTTATGTGACCTTAAAGCAAGCTATTCTATCTATCCAAGACTGTTCCAATCCCTAAAATGGAGGTAATTAATATCTACTGTAAAAAGCATTATAATCCTAACAGAATCTTCCCCTCTATAAACTCTCAAAAATGCCTTCTCATCTTAGTTTCTTTTTCATGCTTCCCTCTCCTCATGCTCCTCTAAAGTCCCTCCACAGCTTCAGTAATTCTGCCTTTTTTTATCCTTTCCCTAAAGCCTCCATTTATACTAAGAGTTCAGGAGATACAAAGAAGTGAGGCAAAAAAGGAAGTGAGGGTCATACTCCTTCTTCCCACCTCATCCTATTCACTTTCAGGAGGCAGGAGATAATGGATCATTTGTCTTTATCTTATTATAGGTTGGGTTCCCAGAAAGAAACACTGCTTCTAATTGCAGCCTGGTCACATTATAATAATAGGCACTTAATACTCCCCACAATATTAGATGGCAATATTAGATGGCAATAGTTCCATTTTTGGGAAAGCTGGGATGGCTCAGCGGGTTAAGTACTTGCTTTGCAGCCCCGGAGACGGAGGATCGAATCCCGGCTCCAGCCCAGGCGAACCCCTATGCTGAACTGGGGTGTGCCCTAAGTTCAGTTCTTGCCACGGCCCATGCGGGAGGCTCCCGGCCCAGTTCCTGCCCTGTGGAGTGAAACTATATGGAAAAGTAATGCTGTCAATTATGGAGACTGCTCTGGGCCCTCCCCCTTCTGTCTCTCTCTGTCAAAAAAAAAAAAAAACAATAAAAAATAAACTTAAAAAAAAAAAAAAAAAGATTTCATTTTCTCATCTTGACCAAGTATGGAGCCAAGGATATGTCCAGTCTAAACAACAAGTCTTTTCCTTGAGATTTTGCTAAACAGCACATTTCCTGCCAAGCAGAAACCTGTGTTGCAACAGACATTTTCCTGAAATATCAAGCACAATTCTGGATCAATGAAACAGAAGGAAAAAATTCTATGATTCTCATTTTTGTCTCTCTAAGCCTTCATTTTTAAAATGTCTTGAGGGGAAGCTGGGATGGCTCAGCGGGTTAAGCACTCACTTTGCAGCCCCGGAGCCCAAGGATCGAATCCCGGCCCCCGCCCATGTGGACCCATATGCTGAACTGGGCTGTGCCCCCAGTTCTGTTCTTGCCAGGGCCCATGCAGGAGGCTCCTGGCCCAGTTCCTGCCCTGCGCAGCCCCACGCCCAGCTGTGGAGTGAAACTATATGGAAAACTAATGCTGTCAACTATGGAGACTGCTCTGGGCCCTCCCCCTTCTCTCTGTCTCTCTCTGTCTCTGTCTCTCTCTGTCAAAAAATGATAAAAATAAATCTTAAAATGTCTTGAATGGTCTCTAGCATTTCTTCTAATATCAACATTCTGGAATTCTAAAGTCAAATTATTTACCTACCACATATCAAGATTCAAAAATTCTGCACAAATAACTCTCCATGTCCTAAATACATACCATCTTCTACAATTTAATTTGAAATCCCCTATTTTACCCTAATGGAAATGGAGACCAATTGGTTCTACAGCTCCATAAACTGCTAAAATCATCATGTTCTGTACTTACAGAGCTTTATTATCATTTCCTTATCTTCCCATCTCTGGACCAACATTCCTTCATTAAATTATCCAATGCAGAATGCATACAAGGTGTGCTACACTGGTAGTGGCTTTCCTCTCAGTTTCTGCAGTCAGCCCTTTAATCATTTTGTGTGTTGGGGCTGGGGGAAGGTGGTTTCCTCTGAAGTCTCTCCAGGTTCTTGTCATCATCAAGCTGAAAGCTGGTACTGGAGAAAATATTCACCAAAGAATCTGTATCTATCTGTATCTCTATTTCTCTGTCTCTCTCTCTCTCAGCTCTCTGAGGGTAGGCAATGGATATATTTTGTATGCTGTTTGATGTTCAGTGTACATGGAGACTCAATAAATATTAAAACAACAACAAGCACAATCACATTGCTACCATAATTTCAGTTTTGCATTCAGGAGTTGTGGGGAGGAAATCTCCTGCTCGCTCACATGACTTTTTATCTGGAAAAGCTACAAGTGTTTTAGGTATTGTGTTTTAGCAAAATAACAAACCACTTTAAAATAAAGGCTTCCAGGAGAATAGAAGCAATTGCTTTCCAGAAAGGGCTGGGTAGCTTTTTTGTTCCTGGATGAGCTCTCTGTTGACTCAATCAACACTTGTTTTGATAGGCAATTACAGATCTTGGTGGGTAAAGCTGAGCTAATGTTCTTCGTGGAAAGTTTTATAAACACACTATCACCCAAACACAATGCACTTGAGCAGAGGACTCCTGCTCCAACAGATGTTCCTGACCAGGAGGAAGGGAGGGAAGTAAAATTTCCAAGTAGAGCATGCTGATCCACCAAAGGAATCACAACCAGATTCAAAGAAGAGATTTTCAAATCTAGTATAGCTCTTAGAAGCAAGGGCCTCACTTCTCTCATACTGTGATGGTGATAATCATATCCAAGCCATAGCACTCACAGCCTCACCAATTCAACTCCTCATTGCCAAGACCTGGGCTAGACACTTTACATAATTATTTCGTTTCCTCCTCACAATGACACCAGTCAAAGAAACTAGCACTTAGAGATGTTAAGTAACTTGTCCAAAGTAAGCCAGCTAATAAGTGGCTGTACCTGAATTTAAATCCAGGTCTACCTTCAGAGAAATAAATTAACTTTAATATAGACTTAAGCCAGATAAAACGCAGGCCAATTCTGAAGAAGAGTCTTAGCTAGTTCAAATATTAACAATCTAAAAACACAATTTAGACCAATAACGACCTGCTTGAAGAATGAGAAGCTGATGACACCAGTATCATGGGTAGTGGACAAGACAGGTGGTATGATCCCTTACTAGTTCCCATTGACTATAGTCTTTTTTTCTCTCTCTTTCCCCTTCACCCTCTCCCCTTTTCTCCAATTTCCATACCTTCCTTTTCCTATGCCCACTCCCACCCCAGTTTTTTCCTTTTTACATTGTAGTGTAGTGAAGAATATGAACCCTGCATTCAGATGATCCTGTGTTCAAATTTAAGACTCATTTCTGACTTTGGGCAGATCATGTAACCTCTCTAAGCCTAAATTTCCTCAACTATAAAACTTTCTACCTTTTAGGCTGCTGAAGGGATCAAATCAGATCATATGTATAAAGAGATGATCAGGTCACTATCAGACTAACTGAAAAAAAAAAAAATTTTTTTTTTAACTTTGGGAGTCAGCAAGGCTTGGTGGAAATGGCATGCAATTCAGAGTTGAAGTCTTAAACATGAATCCCTGCCATACCACTTATTGGCCAAATAATTTGGGCAAGACTTGCAACCTTTCTGTGTCTCAGTTTTTTATTTACAAAATGAAGTAAATAATAGAGATTTAATAGATTTGAGGGGACAAGCAAAAGAAAGGATAAACATTTCAAATTTACAAATACTTAACAAATAAAGCTGCCTCTCAGAACTTGCCTTAGATGACTTGTTCTCTAGAGGCTCATGTTTGCTGACACCTAATCTATTTACTCAAGTGTGTCACCACTAAGGACTGGGAAGGGCTAAGCACTAAGGAATTTTAATCTTGAACCTATCTTTTGAGGCTGTAAAATATAAAAAGAGGAAGGTAGAATGGTACAATGCAATGAAAAGACCACCACAGGAAGCACGAGTCTAGTCCCACTTGCATATTAACTGCCTGTAAAACCCCATATATTAATAAATCACCCACCTGCATCTGGAACATGAGGGGCTTGGCATAGATTAGTGTCTGGAAACATTTTTGATTGTCATGACTGGAATTGCTACTGGCATCTAGTAGGTAGAGGCCAGGGATGCTGCTAAACATCCTACAGTGTACAGAACAGTCCCTCACAACAAAGAACTATCCAGCTAAAATATCGATAGTGCTGAGGTTGAGAAACCCTGGCCTAGACAACTGCTGAGTTTCCTTTGAACTCTCACATTCTAAGAGACTCTGATGAGGCAGCACCAACACCTAATAGGTCAATATCTATCAAGCAATGGCTTATAATGTTGCTCAAAATTCCCCTAAGGTCGGAGGGAAAAATTTTCCCTCAGTTATCTGAATATTCTATAATTAGTGCTATATTTCGGAGGGTGATGCGAGTCCTTCCTTCAGAATAGGAACAGACCCAGAGATTAAGGAGGCATAGTTCTCCAGGGACTTGGTTCTTCACCCTTTGCAATTAGAATCCGTGCTTTCAGAGCCATGAACTTCCTTTTGGGCAAGATAATTTAAGTAAGTCTGAATCAAGGTCAGAATAAGATATGATACTCACAACAGCAGAGATGAATCTTAACTATATCACGCTAAGTGAAAAAAGCCAGACTGAAAAGGCTACACACTGTTTTATTACATTTATATGACATTCTGAAACAGACAAAATGGTAGGGATAGAAAACAAATGAGTAGTTGCCAGGGGCTACAGGGGTAAAGAGAATAGTTTAACTACAAAGAGACATAAAGAGATTTGGGGTGTGATACACTGTTTTATATACTGGTTATAGTGTAAGCTACAAAACTGTGTTTATCAAAACTCATAGAACTGTACACTAAAAAGGTAAATTTTGCTGTATATAAATTATTCTACAGTAAGACTGACCCCTTTCCCTACATCCTCCTTAATATGATCACAAATGATGTAGAGAGGATCGCTGTACTTTGGAAGAGGATAAACTGGAGGACATCTAAATTCTTTCCGACCCCAAGTCCTATAATTTTATGACAATATGCCTCTCCCACCCCTGGTGGCTTCAGAGCTATAATAATTAGGGTGAAGACTACACTCCAATTTCTGTATTAAAGTAACAACTCCCTCTGGCCAAATCATGTGGATGTGAGTCCTGCCACCATTCTGGGACCTCTAGCCCTATTCCAACCTATGACAAAGGTTCTTTTCCTTCTTTCTCTTATCCTTATTTCCCTTGGTACCAACAAGGGCCTTAGACAATTAATAAATAAGCCAGAATCAACCTTAGGAGACATTGGTTTTATCTCTCTGCACAGGCTTCCTGTCCAAATTCTACTTAATCTTTCCACTGAACTTCAAATTAGGCAACAGAAGAAGAATCATATTTGTGAATTCTTCTCATTTATGGAGCTTCTACAAGATTTTTTTTTTTTTTAACTGAACTGGGGGCCTCACCGCATTCAGGAAGCACACCCCAGTTCAGCATGTGGGTCCGCCTGGGCCGGAGCCGGGATTCGATCCTCGGGGCTTCAAAGCGAGCACTTAACCCGCTGAGCCATCCTGGCTTTCCCTACAGGATTATTTTTATACGTGTAAGCTACAAAAAATGTAAAATGTGAGCCTCACACCAAAATCATACCTAAGCTTGTTGACACACACACACTAGTATATATGTATGTATGTATGTATATAGACAAGTAGAGATATGTAAGTTTTGTTTACACACATCTCCTAGATTATTATCTATCAAGGGTTACATAAACTAATTCACTCTTCTTAGGTACAGAACAGCCCTTGGTGTGCTATAGCCAGGGAGGACTGAAATAGCCAGCAGTATGCTCACACTTTCCACTAACAGAAAGGCTACTCACGGTCTTCTATGACACAAATACAGTCACAGCTGTGAATGGCTGTAGGAGTCCCATCTTCCTATATGAGGATCTCAGTGGAAGAGTTACAAACACCAGTAACCAGATATCTTATGTACACTTGAGTGCTGGGGTAAAAATTAAGGGCCATAAGACAAGCCTCGACCTGACAGTGCTCTCATATTCCAAAGGACAGAGAAGACTTGGTAGGGACCAGGTAATGCCCACACTCTTTTTCTGCTGAGCATATACAGCAAATGCACTGTGACAACAAAGGTAGGGTGCTCATATTATAGCCGAAGGGACCCACAGAGGTAACAGTGGTCTAGGGTCTTGTTTCCACATGTTCCTTTCAGAAGGAAAAGAATGGGGGAATTATACTTCCATGGAGCTATCCAATCATCTTCAGAAGTCTACCTCAGTGGAAATTCACTACTATCTCTAGGTCAGGGGTGTCAAACTCAATTAAAACACGGGCCATTTGGTGCAACAGGAAAGATTCACGCAGGCCACATCACATTTACAAACGTCGCCGGAACTGAGTCAGCATGTTTATACACGCCCACAGGCCCCCAGGAAAGGCACTGGGCCATGTGTATACTCGTCTTCAGTAGTTACAGGGTTAACGAGGAAATTGTGTGTACGGTATTGCCTCCATCTCCCCTAAGCGCTATTTTATTCATAACAATTTTTTCTATTTTCATTTTACTTCAGAGCATTGTGGGCCACAAAAAATTACCTCAGGGGCCGCATGCGGCCCACAGGCCACCAGTTTGACACCCCTGCTCTAGGTCACTGAAACTTGATAACATTGTTCCTTTGGCATAATTAGAAAAAGTTTCACAAAACACTAAAAAATACTTAGAAAACATACTTTGGCTTTTTTAAAAAGATTTATTTTATTGTTTTGAGAGAAGGTGAGAGAGAGGGAGAGGGGAAGGGGCCAGAGCAGTCTCCATAGTTGTATATAGTTAGTTTTGACATAGTTTCATTCCACACAGGTGAATATGGGACCACACAGGGCAGAATTGAACTTGGGGGTCTCCCACATGGGAGGTGAGAAGCTTCACCACCATCCTAGTGGTTACCAGTAGCACCACAGTTCAAAATGTGGGTTTGCACAGGCCAGGACCAGGATTTGATCCCCGGACCTCAGGTTTTCAAGGCAAGCACTCAACCTATTGAGCTATCCAAGCATCCTCACTTTGGCTTTTTATTTATTTATTTATTATATATATATATATTTTTTTTTTTTAATATATATTTATTTATATTTTTGACAGAGAGAGAGATACAGAGACAGAGAGAGAACTGAACTGGAGCTCCCAGTTCAGCATATGGTTCCGCACGGGCCAGGGCTGGGACTCGATCTTCGGTCCCCAGCGCTGCAAAGTGAGCGCTTAACCCACTGAGCTATCCTGGCTTCCCCCACTTTGGCTTTTTATTCAAAGGTGTATAGTCTAATAGGCAATGGTTGTCCAGGTTCCCCAAAAATATTTCCATTTCCACTGGTATTTCCTAAGGATATACTCCTGTAGTGTTGTTTTCTTTCATGTTACTATGACAATACTAATCCATAAAGCCCAAATTTTCTAATTTTAGGGATGAACTTTCACAAAGAGTACCATGGTGGCTGCTGGGATGAAGGCTATTGTCTATTGTCAGAGAATTGAATGAGGCAAGGCTTGCTGGCCATCATGGGGACTGAATACATGGTCCTCAACAGCATAAACCAGAAAAATGCTGCTCCTTCACAGAAACAAGAGAAGTCCCACCTGACCAGATCTGCTCTCTCGGAAACTTGTGAGAAAGCAAAGCAGCACTATCAGACAGAGGAAGGGTGACCAACAGCCTTGGCTGGAAAAGGCTTGGATGATCCTCTCAATCCTCATCAGATTAATAGAATTCACCTCTTATGTACACTGCTGGTTGGCAGATTATCTGCCTCACCCTTTTCACTCAGCCTAGGAGCACTAGTGCAAGCCTAAGCCTCTTGGATTCCTGGACATTTCTGTTGCATACAACACAATGCCAAGTTTGAGATGAGCCCACTCACCTACTACAGAAGTAGGACACTACCTGAACTAACTTGTACTCACCTGAAGCATACTAAGGCCCAAGCCTAAATGAACACTAGCCAGCCAATTCCCTTTCAATGCCCTAAGCAAGCAGCCCTCCTCTTTCTGCAACTGACACCTTTCACTAGCATTTATCAGATCAAACATACTTACTTTCTGACCAAACTATCATAAGAAACAGGGCCCAGATTCCATGTTAATTTCCCAATAATTATATAGTTATGAAAAAAACTGAGAAGAGTGAAAAGAAAAATGACATTACCACATCCTGAGACGCATACTGGGGGTCCTCTGGGTTGACTGACCAGTAGCAATAATCAAAGCCGAATGCCACAACCTTCTCACGGGAGTCACCAAAGCCATCTGATCGCCTGTCCACCTAAAAGTCAAATTATAATATCAAATTCTGGTTAACGAAACTTGATTCCTCTCTGCTATAGCTTGAGAGACCTAGACTTGTCATGAGAATCTTTATGATATCTGAAAAAGAAAACAAATAAATAAATAACCTCTGTACTCATATTATTAGATACAATGAAGCCCAAGAAAATTAAATGTCTATCATACTATCATATATCTGCCTACATATGAACCAACCATATGAGGTGTAGAACAGCTTGGGAAAGAAAACTTTTCCCTCTCAGGGCATCGTCTTACCGTTATCATTTCTTCTCTATGTATCTCTGTAGAAGATACAGAAATGCATGAGTAATTCAATCCCTGGGCCTGATAGGCTCTATCAACCTAGGGCTTTCACAGTGATCCTTGGGTATCCACCCCCAGTGAATCAGAAAGCATGTTGAACAGAAGAGCTAGGACCAATCCAACTGTCTAAGGTAGATGAAGGCAGAGCCAGAGCTTGGAAATGCAGTGACCGCCAGGTACTGTACTGGGGAGAATGACATTATTCACAGGAATACCTGTCTTACTATTTAAACTTTAGACTCTGAAAAGGGAGGAACAACACCTAGCACTAGGCACCATAAACTACAAGAGTAGAATGAGGGTGTCAGAGTGCCTAAGAGATTCTTAGTGTATAACTGACTACAAGGAACTAAGCAACTAACAAGGTGTGCAGGGGGCAGATTAGAGTTTGATCTTGGCCAGGATTTATTCTTGACCTGCTCCGTTTCCGACCTGGGCCAGTTCACACCTCCCTTAGGCAACCTGGTGGTCCCCCACTCCTGGGAGGTCACCATATTGATGCCAAACTTAGTGCGGACACCCGATTGGCATAGCACACTACAGCCCAGAACTCCTGGACTCAAGCGATCCTCCAGCCTCAGCCTCCCAAGTAGCTGGGACTACAGGTGCGCGCCACCACACCCGGCCAGGATTTATTCTTAAGAGTAAAAATATGAGCTCTCAGAACAAGGCAGCTGAAGTGATTAGACAACAGATATAAAAAAGAGACAGCAGAGAATAAAAGGTCTTTTGTCCCCAGGGAGCTCCTGTTGACAGTTTGACAGGTCCTATTCTCTCTTAGCAGAGAGCTAATGACAAAAGGAAACAGGTCACATCACAGGAGTAACATGGGAGTGGGCATGGCTGGGAGGCCTGGGGTCCAGATAACTCTCACTCCAGCAAGTCAGCTTCCTCAGATCTCAGAAATGCTTTGTTCCACCTGCAAGCTGACTATAGTGGCAGTCACATGGCCAGCTGCCCTGTTTCCCCAAGGCCCTGAAAAAAAGATTCCTTCCGCTTCCACTAGCCTAGTAAGGGAAGAATGGGATAGAGGAAATTAGCTCTAGGAAGGGGGTAGGGGAAGGGAAGGAAATTCTCAGAGTTTGTCCAATTGTGACTCAAAGATCTGTCAGATCTGTGAAAGAGAATTTGTAGCAAGACTCAGCCTAGTGACCAACTTCTTTCTGGAATCCGAAAGTTCTTACTTGGTCCTCACTATGGCCAAAAGAATCCTACATTTGCAAAGGCATATTAAAATCCCTAGTAACTCCTCTAGACAAAGTGGTATCAAATGAGAGGCTTGGACAAAGTCTAAATGGTGGTCAGGTGAGTTAAGTATACATATAGATTGCTCCCAATATGATTTAAGCTAGCCACGGCCTCCCCTTACCTCCCTTTTGTTTACTTTCAAAGCAGCTACTGACCAGTCTCCAAAACAGCTATACCCTATGTGATAGAACTTGGGCTACAGCAGTCACACCCTGCTTTAATTTTTTATTTGCTTTGTGGTTGGTTAAAGCTCTTCGACTCTCCTTCTGTGAACACATTCACATACACACCTTCACCCCAGAAACCCCTCTAATAATACTAGCCCCTCAGTGGAGAGAAAAAGAAAGACAATTTCAGATTTACCTTTAAGTTCCTGATTTTTGCCACTTTGCCATCAACTTCCACAATAATTCTTCCTCCTTCTTTGGTCTCCCTAGAAACAAGACCCATACCCATAAGAGAAGAAACAGTGGTTTTTGTTTTGTTTTCCTTAATCAAGAAAAGAGAACCTGAGGCCAGCACTATTGGGACAAAATGTTTCCCTACTGCTGTCTCCATAACTGGGGTGTCTGTCTCCATAAATGGCTGTAAACATCACATCAAACAGTCACTTAGCTGGCGTACTTCCCTAGATCGTTAGAATTTGGCTCCAGAACAGCTCAGTCACCATTATTGAACACTCTCTATATGCTAGGATTGCATAAGATGAAGTACAGTATGTATAGATGGAAGACTAAGCCAAGAAAAAATATGAAACTTGTCCAAGGTCACACAGCTAACAGCAGTAGATTTGGATTTAAACCCAGACTTATCTGAGCTCAAAGGCATGTACATTACAAATCAAGCTTGGAAACCTTGGAGTATATCCTCGGTTTGGCATGCAACATGGTATCACCTCTCATTTTCTCTGGGATTTTGAGTACAGACAGAAGTGAAAAAGATTTTCGGAGTCCTCTGTTGAGATCCTGAGAACATATTTTCCAAATTCTTTCCTTATGTCAGAATGAGAGTCAAGTTCCTTAAGAATCTTCCAATGTTGGGGGAAACTGGGATGGCTCAGCGGGTTAAGCGCTCGCTTTGCAGCCCCACAACCTGAATTGAATCGCAGGTCCAGCCCATGCAGACCCATATGCTGAACTGGGGTGTGCCCCTAGTTCAGTTCTTGCCGGGGCCTATGTGAGAGGCTCCTAGCCCAGTTCCTGCCCTGCATTGCCCTGCGCCCACCTATGAATTGAAACTATATGGAAAATTAATGCTGTCAACTATGGAGACTGCTCTGGGCCCTCCCCATTCTCTCTCTCTGTCAAAAAATAAATCTTAAAAAAAAAAACTTCCTATGTTGCAGTTATGTAGTAACAGTTAACAACTAACCAACCCCTAAATCCAAAGGGACCCACATACCTGAAGCCTAATGTGAATGGAATATATTCCATTCTAGATATAAAATCCTTTCTCATACCACAAAGAGCTTTAGCTAAAGTGCTCACAGCAAAAAATGTTAATAGATGAGAAATTCATTAGCACTTCCTCCACTACAAGGAAAGTTATCAATTAAACTACTCCTAGCCTGGAACCTGGAAGCTGAGAAAATACATTCAGTCTCATTTTTATCCTTCCTCATAGTTTCCAGGATGTGACCTTGAATGTAACCTTGAGGACTGGAGGGGGATGGTATGGGTGTCTTTAGATTTAAGATGATTTTCTTAAACCTGTCAGTGAGTCTGAAATAAAGCTCTGGATAGTAAATTTCCCTATCCCAGGTATTGACACTTCTGTTCCTTAAATCTCCTCAAGTCTTTAATGCTCTTTCTTTGGTAATTCATACTAGATAGTATTTAAAGCAGCAGAGATAGTCTTCCTCTCCCAGGATCACTGACTGCCTCCACCCCCATTCCCACCCACAATACCCCCAGCCCTTAGCTCTCCTAAAGAAAATCTTTCCTCTTTGGAGTTAACATTTTACAAAATATCATTTTTTCCTTCTGTATTTAAAAGTAGGTTTTATTGTCCCCCCACCCACTATAAAAGCTAATACACATTATATATTATAAATTTGGACAATAAAGAAAATAATAAAGCGACGCCGGGACAGCTTAGCAGGTTGAGTGACTGCCTTGCAACCATTAGGTCCAGAGGTCAAATCCTGGTCCTGGCCCATGTAAACCCATGTGCTGAACTGCAGCGCAACTAGTAACCACTGGAATGGTGGTGAGAGTTCTTACCTCCCACACAGGAGGCCCCCATATTGGTTCCTGCCCTACATGGCCATGCCACATCTACCTGTATGGAATGAAACTGTCACAACTAATGATGTACAACTAGGGAGACTGCTCTGAGCCTTCTCTTTCTCTCCCTCTCGCATCTTTCAAACAATAAAATAAATATTTAAAAATAAAAGAAAATGGGTAAGCTGGGATGGCTCAGCGGGTTAAGCACTTGCTTTGCAGCCCCAGGGACCAAGGATCAAATCCTGGTCCCAGCCCGTGCAGGCCCATATGCTGAACTGGAATGTGCTTCCCATGCGGAGGCCCCCAGTTCTGTTCTCACCCACAGGTTCAGCCTCTGGCTTGAGGGGGCGTGCCTCCCATGCAGGAGGCCCCCAGCCCAATTGCTACCCTGTGCAGCAACTGGGTATAAAGCAGCCCCCCACCCCGTACCCCAAGTATCCTGAACTTGAGCTCTTGGCAGAAAGATAAGACAATATAGGAGGGTGAAATACTCCTCCTCCCTTGCCATTGGTAAACTAGTGGTTCCAAATTATTCTAGAACAAAATGAGGGTGAACTAAAGTTGAGCAGAACAGAAAGAAAGGTGGGCACCAACCTCAACTGAGAGTTGGCCACACAGAGCTCAATAACAGTCTATGGAGGAGGGCTTTACACATGGCAGAGTAGAACTACTACCACTGGCCTCTGGGTCCTGAATTCCACCAACAGGCATCCATTCCTTAGGGTTAAAGGTTTTGCACAGGGATAAAACCTCAGTACACATTTACTCCCCAGACAGTATTTCTCAAAGTGTGGTCCACAGGCCACCTTCATCAGAATTAAGTGAGATGGTGGGGCTAGTTAATTCAAATTCCTATTAACAAGATGTAGTATAACAAGCTCCCCAGGTGCATACTATAATTTGAGAATCACTGTTCTAGAGGGGTAAATAACCAAACCATTTATCTTTTTATTTATAAAACTTAAAAAAAAAACAACAGCTAAGTATTGGGAGGAATAAAAATAGCTGTTAAAAATTATATATCTAACACTTATCAGACATTTAAAATGAACCAGGCTCTGTCCTAGTATTTTAAATGTAATCTTTCATTTTATCTTCATAATAAAGCTACTGAAGTAATTATTCTATTTTATAGATTTTTTTTAAGCACAGAAAATGAATATAGTGTATGAAAAGTAACTTCTGGGGATGCCGGGATGGCTCAGCAGGTTGGGCACTTGCCTTATAACACGAGGTCCGGGAATCGAGTCCCGTGCAGACCCAGATGCTGAGCTGCAGCATAAGTGGTAACCACTGGGGTGGCAGTAAAGGTTCTTGCCCCTCATTTGGGAGGCTCCCAGTTTGGGTCCCACTCCAAGTGCACCACATCCACCTGTGTGGAATGAAAATACATGATGTGCAGCTGTGGAGACTGCTCTGGGCCCTCCTCCTTTCTCTCTCCCTCTCTCACATCACACCTTCTCTCAAACAATAAAATCTTAAATAAAAAAAGGTAACTTTTGACAAGGCAGTGGGGAGTGTTTCAGGGCCTACAGTATTGGCAGAAGAAAACATGTTCTCTCAATGGTTAATTTTGTATAGACAAGGGGCAGCACCTCATAATGAGATACAGACTTTCTGATTATGGGAAACTGTGAGTTAGTGGGGAGGGCATCAAAACCATTTCCCATATTATCATTTTACTGGTGGTCAGGTCTAGTCCTACTGAGCAAACAAACAGGCATTTGACCAAGAAAGAAGTGTAACTTTTCTGAAATCTCAGGAACAGCTTATTCTGGTAAATGAAATCTTAGCTCTCCCTACTTTTAGACTTTAAAAGACCGTTTCTCACCTGGAAAAACAGTAAAATGGAAGCTTAGACCAGATGTTCTCTAAGATTTCGTTTCAAGTACAATATCAGATCCAATGACTGTTAACCAAGTCTGTGCCAATAACTTATTTGAAGGTTGGACCAAACTTCATAATAAGCAGATTCCCTACAATTCAGATAAGCCTCAGAGAAGATGCTGGAAGTTAACAAACTCTAGATAGCTGCACCTCTGCAGGATTCTGTGAGAAGATGGGAGTGAGCTCAACTTCTTAGCTGGGGTCCCAGTGTTCCTCTGTTATATACGCTCCTGAATCTTCAGCCTGCTATAATCTGCTCACACCTAGATATCTGCAGTCTTGGCATTCTACTGCCTGCTACTCAAAGCTCTTAACCTGAGCTAAAAGTAAATAAGCTTTTGTGCCCTTTTTTTCCCCCACTCACTTTTGTTTAATGAGATATGTTATTTTCTATTGCAGCTGCAAATAACAACCTAATTACAACAGCATTTTTCTTAATACAATCCATCCTATTAGAAGCTCCTAGTTCCTAAGGAACTGAGTACTGTGAGAAGTGGTCAGTGTTATCCTGAGAACCCTTATAAGAACAGTTTTGCAAAAAGAGGGTCTGCCAGAGGCTATCCTCAGGGTAGCATTTGTACCTATGAAAACCCTGCAACTTTCAGCCACCAGACCACATCTAGTCATGCAGAAGATGTCTTAAGCCATTTCCCAATCTAAAGACAGCCGTTCAGGCACATACTGCTTTCTTTCCTTCTTCATTATACCTCTTTTGCCTTTTTCCTACCTTTCTTTTTTCTGTTTTTGTTGTTTCTTTCCCCCATCTCATTCCTCTCCTCATTATTCTGTCATTGCTTGACTTTTCAAAGCAAATCACCTCCATATGAGAACCATCCCTGCTAGTACAGAATTTTATTATGGAAGACGATGCCTTTTTTGACCCTTCTCCCTAATATTCAAGTCATTTTATGACCTGGAAAATTTTAAACCTCCCAAATAATTCCAATATGTGCCACTGGTTCCCAACCACACTCTCCACAACTTTATCTCCAATCATCTCCCTCCACACCCTCTTTCCAAATAAAACTTATGTGCCCTAACAGCCTAAGTTCCCTGCTGTTTTACTACACTGTTTGTTTTTTTTTACACCTTTTCCACCTGTGAGCAAATGCTAATAGATCTTTAAAAACCAATTCAAACACCTTCCTGTGAAGGCTTCCCTGACTTTCCAAACCTATGAGTGAAAAAATCAATGAAAAGGGGAAGAAATCGTGTGGCTGGACACTGTATGTCTCAAGGGCTGAGTGGTGCAGAGTCAGATTCACCTGTGAAGAAATGAGTATTGACTATGCTGAGGAAAAGGGTAAGAATAACTTCCCCTACTACACAGTTCTGCTGTCCAACACAGGATGAAACCACGCTCTCTCTCTTGGCCTCAGTTTCCCTCTCATTCCTTACTATGTAACGTTCTCGACATCTTCACAGAGAAACTCATGTGCACCGACAATTCTGCCTCAGTACTCGCAGGTATTCCAGGGCCACCAAGAACATTTAGGAGAACTGACAATTCCTCTACCCCTGTGAAGATACTTTTCCAGACCTTCTCATTGTTCCCAGTGAGAAAGGCCCAACCTGTGCACGAAGACTTGGTTTGCGGTCCCTCAGACCTACAGCTGGCAGGACTCTGGGACGCGGACACAAGGCAGTCCACCCCTGAGGCCATCCAGGAACCGCTATCCCCCAAGGAAAGTTGGACCGGAGACCTCAAACAGCCCGGCCTTCACGGTTTCCGGACCCTGACCCGCTGGGACACTTTATGTCTGATTTCTCCACGCCGGAATCACTTGAGGGGGAGGCGGGGATCTCGCCCTCCTCTCAGCTCACTTGACGCCTCAGGCGCCCCCTCCCGCCCAGACTCACCTCTTGCTGAGGGGACGGACCCTCACGGCCACCCTCACGTTCGCCATCCCTCGGCCTGGGTCCAAGCTCGTCAGGTCCGGCCAGCAGCAGCATCGCCAGACCCAACCCAAACTTGGCCCTAGTTCCAGCCAGGCCCCACCCGCCACACGCGTCTCCCGGGGTGGCCCCGCCCATGCGCGCGCCACAGGCCGGCGGGGGCGGTGCCTGACGAGCTTTGGCCAATCCTGAGCCAGGTGGGCGGGAGTACGCACGCACCGCCCCTCCTCTCACAGCCCAGGAACCTCCCGAGATGGCTCCGCCCAAACGCGCTCCCGAGGCCTGCTGGGGCGGTGTCTGCTTAGCCTCTGCCAATCCTGAGTTCTGGGGACAGTGGAGCGCGCAGCAGGGCGCGGTCCGCCGGGTGCGGCCGGGACCGCCTACTGGGAGCTAGCTTTTGTTCTCAGACGGGCTGGAAGATACTTGTGGAGTCAAGTAAATCCGTTAGGCGTTTATGAACGCCAGTTTACAAAATAATTTGCTAAATACTTTTATTCGCCGTGTTGGCCTGAGCTGTCGATGCCGTGCTTAACTTTTAGGGGCAGAAATGAAACGGGGAACCCCGATGTTTTTGCAGCTCTCAGCAAAGAGCAGTGCCATTCTTTGAGAAGGTCATTTAGAACAGGGGTGGCCAACTTTTCTGTATATAAGATCTACTTTTTATCTTAAAAGTGTGTCGCGATAGACTTGTTGTCATAGGCGTAGTCTAAGGGGGAAGAAGGGGTGTGAGATGCATACTATGTTTATACACTGTTTCAGTATAAGGTGCATTCCAGCGAGGTATGGGTAGATAAGTAAAATATATGTTCAAAACTATTTTTTATTTTTTAAATCACTTACTAAGTTTTCGAGATATAGGCTCATGAAGAAAATAAATTTCCAGACCCAACTTTTGATAGCACCATTCCGTACATGCGGTACCTAAAAAATTCGATTTTCAGACACTTTTTCAAGATAGATTTTTACTAACTTAAAATGCAATTTAATTTTTTTATCAACTGCAATGTATAAGTTGTACTATTTGTTCGTGAATATGAAAAAGTTGTTATAGAAATGCACAGTATGGCTGATAATTTGATTTCAATATTTCACTTTTGCGTTTTTTGGGGGGGCCAGGAAAATTTATCATGAAAGAATAATATGACTTACTTTTTGCTAATCTACCAATAGCTCGCTGAGTACACCTCGTACTGAAATATAGCTATACGGCTTATCTACCTACGTAAAAAACAACAACAATAATTATTTAAAGGGCCAAAAAACTCATGTCCAGGGAAATTAAAAGAACATGGATAATTATTAACAATATTTATTCATTCAAAGTAGCTACAGATAAAGACAGATTTAGAATTTACTTTGTTGCCTTAACATTAATGGGAAGACAGAGTTTGCATGTCTCTTAACCAAGGAATCATAATTAGGTGCATATCCTGACAAAGATAATAATAATGAGTCTTCAGTATGGGAATCAGTCAGGACAGAACGTTGTTTGGTCTTCGTTAGCTTCAAGTATGAAAATGCCAATTCGCATAGGTATGTAGATCCGAAACAAGAATAGATATATTCGCTACATTTGGCGATATTGGGATATTTTTCTCGGTGGACATATTTCCAAAAATCTTCTTCAAATTTTCTGGCTTGTAAGATTAAGTCAGTTTGTAAAATTATAATTTCATTTTCTAATGCCTTTTGAGCCATATGAAATATGTCTGAAATTTTTTGGCTAATGCGTTTCACACTTCAATCTTTTTTAAAAGGAAAAGATATAAATTCCACAATTTCTTTAATTTTTTCAAAATCCTGGAATCTTACCTCAAAATCTTCAATTACTTTTTGGATTTCCGCGACGTATTTGTTGATCTTATAATTAATATTTTTATGTTTTTGTAGGTTATCCGCCATATTTGGAAAAT
>PVKE010017900.1:0-30202 GCA_004027555.1 Craseonycteris thonglongyai
CCACTTTGGCTGTAGTCCCCCAATCCCCCTTTGTTTTTGCCAGCCCCGGGCCGCGCTCCGCGCTCCGTTCCTGTCCCCAAACTGCTCCTTCTCCCTCCCTCTCCCGCTCTCCCCTTTTTCCTCTAACCTTTGTGTGTTGTTCTGTGTTGTGTGGTTCTCTCAGTTGAGGGTGCTTCTCAGGGTTTCCCCTGTGGGTTCCATTTTGTTCGTAAGTCCCTTCCCAGGTAGGTGTCTGGGTTCTCCTCTCATGCCGCCATCTTGCTCTCCTCTCCCAAAAATGTTAATATCTAAAAAAAAAAACCAGGCAAAAAGCCTCATAAGAGACAGATGGGCATCTTCTGCTTTTATAATTAACAGTAAAGCAGAAAGGTGTAACCACCACAGTCATATAAACACCTAAAATTTTAGCCTCTATATATATCAAGCAAGAGCTAGATGGTGGAAAGATTTTAATAAATCTGGATCATAGTTTGTCATACTACATACTGTAAGCCAAAACCTTCCTGCCACTTATATTTTTAATAAAACTTTACTGTGACACAGATACTCACATATCTATGTGTTGTCTGTGGATGCTTTACCACTACAATGATTGATGAATAAATGTGACATCCATTTGACCCATAAAACTAAAAATATTTACTGCCTGGCGATTTACAGAAAAAGTTTGACAATCTCTGATATAAACTATATAAATATTAAGTTCAAGCTATTAGATATTTATAGAACTCTATATTTAACAATCAGAGACTACACATTCTTTTCAAGCACACACAGACTGTTTACAAAACAGATTATATTCTAAACCACAAAAAGAAGCCCTCAAAAAATGTAAAATTTTAATATAATAAAATTAAATTTTATATTTATTTTTAATGAATAACAAAAAGAATAACTATGTATGAAAACCAAATAACATATTATAAAATAATCTCTGGGTTTAAAAAGTGAATAATTCAATAAAAACTATGACAATTAAAATTTGATATCTTTAGAAATAAATGAAAACAACTAAAATGAGAATAAGAAATGGCAACTTATTCAGAAATTACTGTAGCAAAGGAATCAGCCATCATAATCATTTTCTGTTCAAAATCTGTATCTAAGATTTCAAATGACTTGGCCTGAAATTGTTCATAGTACTTTCTATGTAATTTTTAATTTATTCTATTTGAAATTTTGCTTCATTTATCAGTGTGATTGTGTACATTTCCTTTATTCTCTTAATTAGCATTCTCAAAATTTTGTCTATATTATTAGCCTACAAAAAATAATTTTATTTGGTTAGTGAAGTCATGTATTCTTATTTTTGTGTCGTTAATTTTTGATATGTTTTTATTTCTACTCTTCTACTTTCTTAAGATTTTTTTCTATTCTTTTTTCTTCAAAATCTTTGTTACATGTTTAATTTTCTAATTTTAATATTTCTTTCTTTTTAATAAGTACACATAATTGAAATCTTTCTAAAGTTTACAGCTTTTCAGAGAAGGATGATAATAAAAAATAAACACTTTTTGCATTTCTGTGCTTAACCAGATACAGTATTTTGGCACTTTGTAATAAAGACTTTATTTACTTCTACTCATTCTTTTCAAAAATATACATTTCTTACTTTTGGAAAGCTTCCAGCGTTGTAATGCCAGTTTCTCCTTAAAGACACACTACCAGTATGGTAATATAAATTTATTACTTCATACCACATTTGATGTGTCAATTTCTTATTAATGTGATATTTTCAAACTTTCTCAGAATGCTTTTTAGAGATATACTTCTTAAAATGAGAGAATAAAGAGAAACAAATAATAATAAAGACACAGGATTAGATAATCCATAAAAGAAGAGATTGATGTCTCAATCAGCTTCTTTGTGTCTTGCTTTTGAATATGGGTAGATAGCTAAAATCAGTGTTCTCCAACTCCCAGGCCAAAGTATGTACCCGGTTGCACAGTAGAAAGTGAACAGCAGGCAAGCGTTCACTTTATGCTGTGTGGCCTAGTTCATCTGTATTTACAGCCACTCCCCATCATTCACATTACTGCCTGAGTTTAGCCTCCTGTCAGATCAGTGTTAACATTAAATTCTCTTAGGAGTGTGAACCCTGTTGTGAACAGCACATGCGAGTGATCTATGTTGTGTGCTCCTTATGAGAATCTAATAGCTGATGATTTGAAGTGGAGTTGAGGCAGTGATCCTAGCACTGGGGAGAGGCTTCAAATGCAGGTAAACATCAGCAGAGAGGTTTGACTGCACAGAGACTCTAATAAATCAATTGCTTGCAGACTCATATCAAAACCCTATCAATGAGTGGCAGATGACAATTAAGTTATATCTTGTGGCAGGCTTCATAGTGGCAAGTGAGTTGTATAATTATTTTATTATATATTACAATGTAATAATAATAATAATAATATAAATAAAGTGCACAATAAATATAATGTGTTTAAATCATCCTGAAATCATTCTCTTGCAACCCTGGACTGTGGAAAAATTCTCTTCCATGAAACCAATCCCTGGTGTAATAAAGGTTGGGGAATCACTGGCTAAAGTGATGAGAACTACACAGAGAAGTAGAAAAGTGGTGTCACAAAACTAAAGGTTTGCAGCAGGCCCTGCTGAGCAGCACTGGCAGCTGAGAGCAGGCGGGTACAGACCTACATTGTACAGTTAGATTGCCTGGATCACATTGACTTCATCTCTTAGTAGCTGCATTACCTTGAATAAGCCACTAGGTTCTCAAAATCTTCATTTTACAATTAAGATTATTATAACACTTCCTACCTTCTAGGTATTTTAAGGATTAAATAAGTAATTGGCATAAAACATTTGTTTGAGTATTTGGCAGAGGATATCAGTCATAAGTGGTTATCTTTTTATTTGTTCATGTCAATACAAATAAATCTACATATAGTAAACTAAATTCATAATAGTTTCCCTTTTTGATATTTCCTAAATGACCTTCTCTATTCTACAAAATTCTATGCCACTATTTATGCCTATACAGTTGCAATGTTCACTACGGTAACCATGGGTCACACGTAGCTATTTAAACTGAAAATAATAAAGTTACATAAATTTAAATTCTGCTCCTTGGGCATGCTTGACATATTTCACGTGCTCTGTAGTCATGTGTGGCTAGTGACTGCCATAAATGGATCATCATAAAAAGTTGTCATGGACAACACTGATGGAGACCAAATTTTAATCTTAGCCTATTCCATTGTCCCTCATGGGAATCTGAAATTTGAGGCAAGAAATATGGAGTCCAGAAGAAGTTAGGAACAAGTACAATCATTATCAACACCTAGAAAAAAAAAATGTCTGATGCTGTGTGTGAAGAGAAGTCCTGGTCTTTCCAAAGGAATTCCCTAGAGCTTCAATGTACCCTAATAATTAATAAGGCAAAGGAGCTCTACTTACGGTAAGTTTCAAAGGACTTCTCCCAAGTAGTTCCTTTACTTTAACTTTGTTTATAATGTTTTTCAAGTGAAAATTTTTTTACTTTTTTTTATTGTTAAATCTGTCAATTATTTTATCACTTCTGAGATTAACAGTGTTAGGAAATTCTATTTATTCCCAGTTTTTAAATTCCTGTGTGGGCTCATATTAGTTATGTTTTATTTCTGTAGGATTAACTCCCCAAAGCAGTATTGCGGAGAGAATGCATTTATTTTACTGTTTTAACACTACAAATAATGGTAAATAATTTAAACCATGCAAAAAACCTGTAAAATTGTAAGGTCCTGACACCTGGACCCACAACCCTGCAGCTCCCTTCCCTAGAGGAAAATACATTTATCAGTTCTAGCAGAGATTTTTTTTTTCCTTCTACTGTATTACATTTAGATTTCCAGTCAACTTATAATTTATTTTATTTGGTTTAAGGCAGAATTGCATTTTCCCCCAAATAAATAGCCAATTATCCCAATATCATTTATCTATAGGATACTCCATTATTTCCCTGCAGATTTTTAAATGCCAACATTTTTATATTCTAACACTCCATGTATGCCTGTCAACTTGACCCTCTCTTCTAGACCACTGATGTGCTCTATTTTTCTATTCCCACACCATTTGTCAAGTATTTCTAAAATTATGTGTGAGAATATTGAGTAAGATAGAATCAAAGAGAGATTTAACAGAGAAACTAACTGTAAATAACAGCTGATTTGGTAGCAGAGCAAAGCTCTTCTCACTGTTTTTCATTTTCAACAAGTATCTAGAGGAACTTTTGGGTCAAATTTGTAAAATTCATTTAATATCCATTAGAAAATGATATGATTGGTTTGAATCTATAAAATTACGAGGGGAAAATGTATTTTTGAATAAAAAATAAAGTCTTCAAGAAAAGTAGACAATATACACATAAGTACTTTCTTAAATTTAAAGCACTATATAAGTTATTGCAAAACATATGAAATTGAGAAGGAAAAACGTTAAGCATATGCATAAAATGTTATGTATGCCTGTCGTGAGACAATATTTCTTTTGTTTCACTATTGAATATCTTTTGTGATAACAAAGTATGTAAGTTAGAGTGCTAGAATATATTCAGTAACAGCATGTGGAATGGATTTCAAAAGAATAACAGCATTAAAGAGAAACATAAAGTTATTGCATATGTAGACAGATGTAGAAAAGATCAGAGTTGTCAGTGATGTAAAGATTCAAGTTGTTTTCTTGACTTAGAGCTTTCTTTAATTCACATATTTCACTGTAAGGAAGTATGGATGTTTTAATACTCATTGGATTCTTAGGTTCTGACTTATTTCAAACCTAAATTTTTCCCATTCAAATCATCATGAGGTTGTCACATGAGGTTGTCATGTCTTTATAAGTCTATAAGGATTGTTCTAAAAGTGTCATTTAAGTGACTCTGTGTTATTTCTAGTCTTTTTTGTGTGTGGAGGGAGTGAAGTTGTCACATGATTCATAAAATTTTTCTCTTTCGTCACCTCCTGGGAACTACTGTATTTAAAAACGGTTTGCATCCTTAGCTTTCCCACATGTAAAACAATTTCCCTATCAACTGATATATTTATATCAGTTTTAAGAAGCTTATCAACTTTAACCATCATTCACAATTTGAGAAAAGGATAGAACTGAATAGATTTTTAACAATGGAATGAAAATAAAAAATAAAAACACTGGAAGAGTATAGTATGCTACCTATAATGCAATTAATAATATTGACACTCGTGGAATATGTATTATATTAGGTTCTTCTAAAGTGTTCAGAACTAAACATATTTATATATTTGGCTTTCAATTGGTTTTTAAAATGCAGTTGTGTTAATTCAGTTAATTTGCTTTTCCTAACTTCTATTTACTTATTTATTTGTTTATTTATTTTTAGTAGCTTGACAACAAAAAAAACTGGGTCTTCCTTCATGGTCTGAGGAGTGCCAGCAACAACAGTTGATTGTGGGTTCAGACAGTGGCTTCTGGGTCCTATACAATTGGCCGTATCAAGAACCACTGTAAACTACATACAACAGAATATAATGCTGTTGGCACTGGCACTAGTCTTTGTCTGAGACAAACATTTACCCATATAAAATTAGATAAATCATTTTGCCATTCTTCTAAAAGGACCATTTCATCGGCTTTAAATAAGATTATTGGAACTAATGTTATTTTTCTCATCACCCATTTTATCAGTATTTATTTAAATCAAAAATAATATATCTCCAAGTCACACTAATCCTTTGAGTTTCAGTTTTATATATATATTATAATACATAATATTTGTAAACCTTTTTATAGCTGTCTCACACCTTAAGATAAATAGGCCTGAAACTCAAGTCATGAATCTTTTTCAAATCTGATATTTTACAATGAAATTACCAAAACACTGGTACTTGTAGTTTGTGACTAAGAATCATTCTTGTTCCCCGTAATATAACATCCAATTGAACACCAAGTTCTACCAATTTTGCCCTCTAAACAACTCCAGAACTCATCTATTTCTTCTGAGCATGATTGCCAACTTGCTAACCCAAATAGTTCTCCTTTTTGCTACCTAAATATCTTTTTATTCACATTTCAGCCCATCTTGTCCCCATGCAACTCATTATTTACTTACAGCTAAATTTTCTTTTTTCTGTACTCAAATCTAATCATGTCTCTTCCCCATCCCCATTTAAACATGTCATTGCAGGGGAAGCAGGGATGGTTCAGTGGGTTAAGCGCTCACTTTGCAGCACCGGGGACCGAGGATTGAATCCCGGCCCTGGCCCATGTAGACCCATGTGCTGAACTGGGGAGTTCCCCCAGTTCAGTTCTCTCTCTGTCTCTGTATCTCTCTGTCTCTCTCTCTCTCTCTGTCAAAAACAATTTAAAAAATAAAATAAAAATAAAGATGCAAATCAACAACATGCTCTATATCATGTTGAAGTTTATCTTTCACTCCTCATATTATTCCATGATGTCCAACATAGTCTCTGATCCCCAGTTACCACAGACTTTTGTATAGGATTTTTTTTCTGTTTACAACTTTTGGCTGCACCTCTTTCTCCATTACAAACTTAAATAAATATTACTTCTTTATGGAAGCCTTTACTTACATATACTCTTTCTCGTTCACTAAGTCAGGTACAACTGATATATGTCTCATAACTCCATATACTTGAATATATAGTGAGGACTTGTTTTATAAGTGTTTTCTTGAGCTGCCTCACTTATAAATGCAGATGCAATGAGAGAAGGAACCATGTCTATTGTGCTCATCATCATATATCACCTCAGGGCCCAGAAAATCAACTGCAATTCAATAATTGCTTAATGAATAAGTAAATATATTGTGTTTCTATTATGCATAATCCTGTACCATCTCTATAAAGGATAACAAAAAAATGATAGTTCTTTCTTTCAAGTTTTTTTTTAATCTAACAATCTTATAACCAAAATCATTTTCATATTTAAAACTGCAGAATTCCTCTCCTGCCACTCAAACACTCTTAATCCTCTTCACCCTGTTTTATTTTTCTTAGCACCTCTAACTTTCTAATATACCTTAAGATTTACTTAATCATCATGTTTAGTGAAAGCAAAAATTTTTATCATTTTTGTTGAATGATAAGTCCTAGTTATTCAAAACAGTTCCTAGCACGTAGTAGCCATTTAACAATTTTTTAAAGAAATGAATTTCCAAAAATAATTACAAAATTACATTATTTATGTTTTATTGCCCAAAACATTGACTTTTACCTAAGTTAGCTACACAATACAACCTGTAGCTATCTTCTTGGTACATGTGCTCCCTAGCTTCCACCACACCCCCCACCACACCCCCTGCTGGACCATTTGACAATGTCTACAGATATTTACAGTTGTCACTACTTGAGGTGGGGAATGATATTAGTATCTGGTGTAGAATAGAGTGATGCTGCTAAAATAGACATACTCAATGTATAGGCAACTGCCCACAGCCAAGAATTATGGGGCCCCAAATGTCAGTAGCACACAGGATGAGAAATGCTGAACCACAGTCTCTACTGCTCGATGTCCTTGGATTTCTTCCCTTCAACTTGCATTACTTTTTTCTCACTCCTGTATCACAGGCCATCCTTCAGCAGTGGCCCTTCTTCTCTCACTTCTTTGCACCTCAAGCTTGTCACGGTGGCCAAGAGATTTGATTAGTGTTACTGAAGGCTTTCTTTTAAGTTGTTTTTTTTTGAATTTACCAAATGAAATGTCTTATTTTATTTCGTCTCTCTGTAGAGCCCAGAACATAGAGATATCCCAGCCCTATCTGTGACCAGGCTGTTTAAAATTAGCATGGTTACCTAAGCACTTCTTGATTCAATTTATCAAGTCAAAATTAAATTTTACTTTCATAATATTTCAATAGCTTTCATTTATTATAGGGACCAGAAACCAGAGAACAAGCCCAAACACATATGCCAGGGGTGGCGAAACTTTTGGCGATTGAGTGCCAAAGTTTATGAAATAAGAGTATACTTGCTCAACTCGCGTGCCAACCCATCGAGTGAGATAGAGGTATTGATTATTTTTATATCAATAAGAGGCATAGTAGGGGAAGCCGGGATGGCTCAGTGGGTTAGGCGCTCACTTTGCAGCGTCGAGGACCAAGGATCGAATCCCGGCCCTGGCCTGTGCGGAACCATATGCTGAACTGGGGGTTCCCCCATTTCAGTTCTCTCTCTGTCTCTGTATCTCTCTCTCTCTCTCTCTCTCTCTCTCTCTCTCTGTCAAAAATAATAAAACAATAAAACAATAAAATAAATAAATAAAAACCATACAAGGAAAAAAAAAAGAGGCATAGGATGTTTTTATAACAAAAAACAATAATTTTTTAAATGGTATTCACAATTTTATTAGAGTGCATAACAAAGGTAATTATATAAATTAAATACCATAGAAAATCTCTATCAGTCATTTATTGCATTTTTATTCGGTGTAGAATAACATGATATTATAATAAAATTATAATTTATATAAAACAAAAAGGAAAAAAACGTGACAGAATTAAATTATAATAATAAACATTAGTCGTCAAATGCACGGAGTACCCATGAAAATTAAAGAATCCTCTATCCTCTATCATTGTTAGTGTGATTTCTTCCCATCTGCAACTTAGTCAGATCAATTTTAGTTGTTATTTGGACCCTGTAATCTAAACTCACCGTGAAATTGCCCTTAGTGCCCTCCCAGCTCCGCGTGCCGAAATAATTGTTCCGCGTGCCACTTTGGGCACACGTGCCATAGGTTCACCACCCCCAACATATGCCCTCAAAGTTTAATCCCTGATGTAACTACTCAGAGCACTGAATTTTAGGACCTATTCGATTTCAAACAGCATTTCCCTTTCAAATTGTTTACAAGGGATAATGTATAGTCACTCTGGAATTTTGGGCATAATTCCCCCAAAGACTCCTATTAATTCATATTTTAAACAGAAAAAAATTAGTTAGAAATTATTCACACTCTGTGAAATAATATATATGTGAATACTAAATAATGTATAATTGGGCCAAATAAAATAACATGCAATACCTTGGGATAGAATTATTCGTGATAAATTATTCATCATGGTGTTCTCAGTAACTATTATGTCATTATCATATATTAGGTTTTCAGTAAGCATTTGGGGATGGGGTAGATATATATGTCATTAATGACTAATCTTTCTTACATATATATATATATATAAAATCTTTAAGTTTAATATAATATATATATATATATTTCATCTCTACTTACTCTTCTAATATATTAGTAGAAAAATAATTGGACAGCTATTCTAAGAAAGGTTTTCAGACTGCATTGAGGCTTTCTGTGGGGAGAGGGGAATGGTAGTGTATTTACCAATGTATTCTGGCACATATATAAGAACCACAACTGCAAGGAATCCAACTCAAGTGATATGCGTTTAGCACCCCTGACTAACCATTGTTTAGAATAACTAGGAATCTCTCTTTTTCTTTCTTTTATATGGGGTCCTCATTCTCTTATTCTATATTGGATTTATGATAACCACTCTGTTTTATATTAATAAAAGTTGACATCAGTGCACATAAGACTTGTCACTTATTTGTATTAAAACAATTTCAGTTTTCATTTCCATATGTACAAAGTGAGCCTGGGTGAGCCCACTTTGAGATTTTGTGTGTGTCTGTGTGTGCACACACACATGCACACTTATGAGTTGGAATGAAACATAGATAGCGGGAGGAAAGACTCTTGAGGTTCCTTGATACAAATTGATGTCTAATGTTTTAATTTGGGCTAAGAAAAGAAGAAACTATTTTGTGTAGAAATACCAGATAAAGAGTTTGGAGGGAAATGGGAAATTAAAAAGGCATGGCCTAGGTGGGTACTTAATTTATCAGGGGGGGTCACTTTGTAAATTATATAAATGTCTAGCCATTATGCTGTGCATCTGAAACTAATATAAAGTAATATTGAATGCCAAATGCAGTGGAAAAATACACAGTAATTAAAATAGAAGCCATAGCTCTTTTGATTTGTTTTTAAGGTTCTACGAATAAAGAGGGGGTATATTTGTTCTCTATTGCTGAATAACAAATTATCACAAATTTAGAAGCTTAAACATTATCTATTAATTATTCCACAGTTTCTGTAGGTCAGAAATCTAAACACAGCTATATGAATGCTTTGTGCAAGGCCTCATAAGGTTAAGTTCAAAGTGTTGGCCAGATCTAAGGTCTCATTGAACCTTAGGATTTCCTTCTAGGTTTGCATTGTTGTTACCAAAAGTCAGTTTCTTGCAGCTATAGAACTCATGGAGGTTTGTGGGCCAGCAGGAGAATCTCTCACTTCTGTGGGAGAACCATCTTATATCAAATCCAGTGGAAATCTCTAGAAAGCTATGGCACACCACAGGCTCAGGGTGACCCAAGAGGACAAATACTCTGAGGCAGGACCACATTACTGGCATGACACATACATGGTAGAACAGCAGTCAAAGTGTCATCTTGAAGTTTTTCTAGAAATGGGAGAAGTAAAGAATCTGAATAAACCTAATTTTAAATACTTATGTATTATTGTATACAGAGAACCCAAGTTTTCCAAAAAAAAAAATGTTACAGGTTTGAGGGAGAAGTCATCTGAGTTTTGAAATTGTAATTAACTGTAGTGGTTGTAAGCTTTCAAACAGTAAATTTTAAATATAAATTTGGCTTTATTTTTAACATATAAGCTAGTTATAATTGTTCAATCTTTAGGCATTAAGTAATAAGTTTGAGCCTCACTACAGTCGTGTTCAGTCTAATAGTAAAAGAGAATAAGAAAAAGAAAGTATACAACAAAGTGCATAGAAGAAAACATGTGTACTAAACTCACAGACCTTTGGTTCAGAGAAAACTTTATGAACTTGATCTCAAAGGCAGGGGAAGTAAAAGCAAAAATAAATGAATGGGTCTATATCAAGCTAAAAACCTTCTGCACAGCAAAGGAAACTATCAACAAAGTAAAGAGGAAAGAAACCAAATGAAAGAGAATATTTGTAAACAATGTCTCTGATAAAGGGCTAATATTTAAAATAGATAAGAACTCATACAACTCAACAACAAAATAAAACAAATGATCCAATTGAAAAATGGGCAGAAGACCTGAACAGACACTTCTCCCATGAAGACATGCAAGGAGCCAACAGATATATGAAATAATGCTCAACTTCACTAGCAAATACGGAAATGCAAATTAAACTACAATGAGATACCACCTCACATCTGTTAGAATGACTATAATCCCCAAGACAAGGAATAACAAGTGTCGGAGAAGCTGTAGAGAAAAGGGAACCCTCATACACCGCTGGTAGAAATTTAAATTCGTACAACCACTATGGAAGGCAGTATGGAGGTTCCTCAAGAAATTATGATGGAATTGCCATATGACCCCGCAATTCCTCTTCTGGGTATCTACCAGAAAGAAAACTTGAAAACTTGGTCTGCAAAGATATATGTACCCCAATGTTCATCACAGCACTCTTCACTGTGGCCAAGTCATAGAAATAACTAGTGTCCTTTGATAGATGATTGGATAAAGAAGTTGTACATTTACACAATGGAATATTATTCAGTCATAAGAAAAGATTAAGTACAGCCATTTACAACAACATGGATGGACCTTCAGATCATCATGTAGTACTAAATAAGCCAGACAGAAAAATGCAAAGGCCATTATGACTTCACTCCTTTGTGGAATACAAAACTGAAAGCAAAATAGAAACAAAAATGCATGGTCACAGTCAATAGTTTATTGGTTACCTGAAGGTAAGGGGCGAAGGAGAAAGGGAGTAAGGAGGGGGCATCAAATATATGCTGATGGAAAAAGAACTGACTCTGGGTGGTGAACACATACTGCAATACATAGACAATGTAATGTAAAGTTGTACACCTGTAACTTCTGTAACTTTTACCTATCAATGTCACCCCAAGAAATTTAACAATTAAAAAAATAAAAATAATAATAATAAAGGAAAGATAAAACCAAAAGATAAACAAAAAGCAAGAAATTTTTACATTATATAGACAGTGTCAAAGTGACATTCAGTTATATTTCCAAATACCCTAATATTTATATTGTTGCATAAAAGACAAAATTAAAGAAAAACTTTTATATACACAATAAAAGAAATGTGTAACAACAGGAAGGGCATGAACATCAACGCTTGGAAAACCTATAATAATTCTAGGATTTGTCTCTTTTCAAAAGATTCCTGGATTTTTTCAGCACTAAAATGGATCTATTGGCCCTTGAGCTTCTCATAATGCTAATTTTTTATTGTTAAATTTATTGGAGTGACGTTGTTAGTAAAAATTACAGAGGTTCCAGGTGTACAATTCTACATTACATTGTGCATTGCATTACGTGCTCACCACCCAGTGTCAGTTCTTTTCATCAAAATATATTTGATGCCCCCTCCGTACTCCATCACCTTCCTTCCCCCTTACCCTTAAGTAACCAATAAACTATTGACTGTGTCCATGAATTTTTGTTTCTTTGTTGCTTTCAGCTTTGTATTCCACAAAGGAGTGAAGTCATATGGCTCTTGCATTTTTCTGTCTGGCTTATTTAGTATTACATGATAATCTCAAGGTCCATCCGTGTTGTTGTAAATGGCTGTACTTAATCTTTTCTTATGACTGAATAATATTCCATTGTGTAAATGTACCACAACTTCTTTATCCAGTCATCTATCAAAGGATGCTTCAGACGTTTCCATAATGTGACCACTGTGAACAGTGCTGCAATGAACATTGGGGTACATATAGCATTGTGAAATAAGGTTTTCAAGTTCTTTGATTAGATGCCCAGAAAAAGGATTGCTGGGTCATATAGCAATTCGAATCCTAATTTTAGAGGGAATCTCCATATTGCCTTCCACAATGGTTGTACCAAGTTACATTCCCACCAGCAGTGTATCAAGGTTCTTTTTTTGTCCACAGCCTCTCCAGCACTTGTTATTCCTTGTCTTGCTGATTATAGGCATTCTAACAGGTACAAGATAGTATCTCATTGTGGTTTTAATTTGCATTTCCCTAATTTCTAGTGATATTGAATATTTTTTCATGTATCTGTTGGCTATTTGTATGTCTTCATGGGAAAAGTGTCTGTTCATGTCTTCTGCCCATTTTTCAATTGGGTCTTATTTTTGTTGCTGAGTTGTATGAGTTCTTTATATATTTTAGATATTAGCCCCTTTTCAGAGGCACTGTTTGCAAATATTTTCTCCCATTCAGTTGGTTGCCTTTTACTTTGTTTACAGTTTCCTTCGTTGTGCAGAAGCTTTTCTTTTCTTTTCTTTTTTAGAAATTTGTTTCAGTTTGATATAGTCCCATTCATTTATTTTTGCTTTTACTTCCATTGTCTTTGGGATCAAGTTCATAAAGTGCTCTCTGAGCCCAAGGTATATAAGTTTAGTAAATTTACTAATGTTTTCTTCTATACAGTTTATTGTTTCAGGTCTTATGTGGAGGTCTTTAATCCACTCTGAGTGAATTTTGGTATATGGTGACAGTTCAGTCTTGATTCATTATTTTGGATATGGTTTACCAATTCTCCCAGCACCATTTACTGCAGAGGTTTTCTTTTTTTCATTGTAAATTTTTTGCTCCTTTGCCAAAAATTATGTCCATATATTTGTGTGTTTATTTCCAGGATTTTGACTCTGTTTCATTAGTCTCTGTATCTGTTTCTCTGCCACTGCCAAGCTGTTTTGATTATTGATGCTTTTTTAGTATAAAATTGGGCAGTGTGATGCCTTCAGCCTTTTTGTTTTTATTTTATTGTTTGACAGAGAGACAGAGAGACAGAGAGGAGGGAAGGGCCCAGAGTTGTCTCCACAGCTGTACATCACTAGTTTTCAACATAGTTTCATTCCACACAGGTGGATGTGTGGTCACGCAGGGTAGGAACCTTTTCAGGGACCTCCCACATGGAAAGCATGTCCCAGTTCAGCATATGGGTTCCCACGGGCTGGGACCAGGACCCTGGGGCTGCTCAACCCACTGAGCCATCCCGGCTTCCCCATTTATCTATTTTGTGAAAGAATGTCTGTGGGATTCTCATGGGAATTGCATTAAATCTGTACATGTCTTTAGGTAATATGGTCATTTTAACTATATTAACTCTTCCAATTCATGAACACGGGATATCTTTCTATTTCTTTGTGTCTTCTTCAATTTCTTCAATAGTGTTTTATAGTTTTCTGTGTATAAGCCCTTCACATATTTTGTTAAGTTTATTCCTAGCTATTTTATTCTTTTTGTTGTGACCACAAAAGGCATTATTTTTTTTTCATTTCTTTTTCTAAAACTTTGTTGGTATGTAAAATTGCTGTGGATATTTTGTAACTTGTTTTAGTATCCTGCATCTTTACTGAATTTGTTTATTGTTTTTAATAGTTTTCTGGTGGAATTTTTTGAATTTTCTTTATAAAGGACCACTTCAGAGAAGCCAAGATGGCTCAGTGGGTTAAGCGCTTGCTTTGCAGCCCCAGGGGTTGAGGATTGAATCCTAGACCTGGCCCATGGGGACCCATTTGCTGAATTGTGTGTTTCCCACATGGGAGGCCCCCATTTTGGCTCCCAGCATGTGGGGGCATGCCTCCTCTGCAGGAGGACCCCAACCCAGATCCCACCCTGACTGGCCCCCATCCACCTGTGTGGAATGAAGCCATGTTGAAAACTGATGATGTACAACTACAGAGACTGCTCTAGGCCCTCCCACTTCTCTCTGTCTCTTTTTGTATCTGTCTTTCTCTGTCTCTATCAAAAACAATAAAGTAAATCTAAAAAAAAAAGGGACCATGTCATCTAAAAGAGTGACAGTTTAACTTTTCTTCTCTCAATTCTTGTTTTATATTTGTTTGTTTGTTTGTTTGGTTGGTTTGGTTAAATGTATTAGGGTTACATTGGTCGGAGAAAATTAAATGGGTTCCAGAGATACAACTCTTTCCATCACCTTATATTCAGCTAATCCCTCCTGCCTCTCCCAACCCCAACCCTGCTTATTCTCAGGTAACCATTAAACTATTGACTGTGTCTATGAGATTTTTTTTTCCTTTGTTGCTTTCAGTTTTATATTCCACATATGAGTGAAGTCATGTTAATCTTAGTTTGTTTCTGTCTGGCTTATTTTGCTTAGCATGATGATCTCACATTCCATCCATGTTGTTGCAAATGGCAGAATTTCAACTTCTCTTATTGCTGAGTAATATTCCATTGTATATATGTACCACAGCTTTTTTAAATCTAGTCATCTGTTAAGGGCACTTAGGTTGTTTCCATGTCTTGGCCACCGTGAACAATACTGCAATGAACATTGTGGTGCATAAGTTTTTATGGACTAAGGTTTTTAAGTTGTTTGGGTACATACCCAAAAGGGAGACTGCCAGGTCATATGATAGTTCCATTCCCAATTTTCTGAGGAATCTCCATACTGCCTTCCTTGGTGGTTGTATCAATTTGCATTCCCACTAGCAGTGTATGAGGCTTTCTTTTTCTCCACAGCCTCTCCAGCATTTGTTGTTCCTTCTTTTTTTGACTATAGCCATTCTAATGGGTATGAGGTGGTATCTCATTGTGGTTTTAATTTGCATTTTCCTAATACCTAGTGAAGTTGTGCATTTTTTCATATGTCTTTTGGCCATTTGTATGTCTTCATGGGTGAAATGTCTCTTTAGGCGTTCTGCCCATTTTTTAATGGGATTGCTTGGTTTCTTGTTTTTGAGTTGCACACATTCTTTATATATTTTAGGTATTAGTCCCTTATCCAAGATATTGTTTGCTAATACTTTATCCCAATTCATTGGTTGTCTCTTTGCTTTGTTGATAGTTTCCTTTGCTCTGCAGAAGCTTTTTAGTTTGATAAAGTCCAATTCATTTATTTTTGCTTTTACTTCCCTTGCCTTTGAGGTCAGGCTCATAACGTCCTTCCCAAACCCCAGGTCTATAAGTTTAGTATCAATGTTTTTTTTTCTATGCAATCTATTGTTTTGGGTTTTATTTGTGGGTCTTTAATTCATTTTGAGTTAATTTTGATATATGGTGACAGAACACAGTTGAGATTCGGTCTTTTGCACATGCTATTCCAATTTTCACAGCACCATTTACTGAAGAGGCTTTCTCTTCTCCACTGTATATTTTTTGCTGCTTTGTCAAAAATAATCTGTCCATATATTTGTGTGTTTAATTCTGGGTTTTCAGTTCTGTTCTATTGGTCTGTGTATTTGTTTTTCTGCCAGTATCAAGCTGTTTTGATCATTGAGACTTTGTAGTATAGATTAAAATCAGGCAGTGAGATTCCCCCATTTTTATTTTTTGCCCCCTTAGGATAGCTTTGGCAATTTGGAGTCTTTGGTGGTTCCATATGAATGTGATGATTTTTAAAAATCTATTTATTGAAAAAATATCTGTGGGATTTTGATGGGAATAGCATTAAATTTGTATATTGCTTTGGGTAATATGGCCATTTTAACTATGTTGATTCTTCCAATCCAAGAACACAGAATATATTTCCATTTTTTTGTGACTTCTTCAATTTCTTTCAATAATGTTTTATAGTTTTCAGTGTATAAGTCCTTCACAGTCTTTTTTTAGATATAATCCAAGGTATTTCATTTTTTTTTTTTTTTTTTTTTTGCAATGACAAAAGGAATGGATTCTCTTATCTCTCTTTCTGATGTTTTGTTGTTGGCATATAAAAATGCAGTTGATTTTGGTACATTAATTTTGTATCCTACAACTTTATTTATCTATCACTTGTCATAGATCTCTGTTAGGGTATTTAGAGTTTTCTATATAAAGGATCATGTCATCTACAAAGAGCAACAGTTTGACTGTTTCTCTACAAATTTGAAAGCTTTTATTCCTTTCTCTTACCTGATTGCTCTGGCTAGAACTTCCAGTGCTATATTGAATAGCAATGATGACAGGGGACATTCCTGTCTTGTTCCTGATTTTAGGAGAATGGGCTTTAGTTTTTCCCTGTTCAGTATGCTATTTGCTGAGGGTTTATCATATATGGCTTTTATTATGTTGAGGTACTTTCATTCTATTCCCCTTTTATTCAGTGTTTTGACCACAAATGGATATTTTATCTTGTCAAATGGTTTTTCTGCATCAATTGATATAGCCATATGGTTTTTATCTTTTATTTTGTTTATTTAATGTATTACATTGATCAATTTACATATGTTGAACCATCATTGTGCCCCTGGGATGAATCTCACTTGATAGTGATGTATAATCTTTTTAATGCATTGTGGTATTTTATTTGCTAATTTTTGTTTAATATTTTCAATACTCTACATATAATACCAGTAAAGTGAGTTAATATGGACAATTGAAGAATAAACATTGGAAAACACACTATTAGGATGCCTGGATGGCTCAGCATTTTGAATGCTTGCTTTGCAACACCTGAGTCTGAGGACTGAGTCCTGGCCCTGGCCTGTGTAGACCCATGTGCTGAGCTGCAGTGTGGCCCCAGTTCACTGGGGCAAGCTTCCTATGTGGGAGACCCCCTGGTTTGGCCCCCCAGCTCACATTGGCGTACCTCCCATGTGGGAGGCCACTAGCCTGGTTCCTGCCCTATACGTCCCCTCTGCCCACCCACCTGTGTGGAATGAAAGTATGTCAAAGACTGATGACCTATGGTTGTGGAGGTTGCTCTGAGGCCTCACCCTTTTCTCTGTCTCTCTCTTTGTCAAAAACAATAAAATAAATATTTTAAAAAACATACTGTTATCTAAAATTTGAATATATAAATTTGATTGATTTTTAAGCCATAACATATAGTATCATCACTGCTTTCACCTGTATTGTTCATTTGATGGATTTAATTTAACCTATGCAGCTATTGTTTATTTAAGGAACTCAATTTAACATCATTCTTACCTATGAGTAAGGTAGGCACTATTTTTTTTTAAATATTTTTTTATTTATTTTAATTTTTGACAGAGAGAGAGAGAGAGAGAGAGAGATACAGAGACAGAGAGAGAACTGAACTGGGGGAACTCCCTAGTTCAGCATATGGTTTCGCATGGGCCGGGGCCGGGATTCGATCCTCGGTCCCCAGCAGTGCAAAGTGAGCGCTTAACCCACTGAGCCATCCAGGCTTCCCCTAGACACAATTTTTCATTCAAAAATATTTATTGAACTTTTACTCTGTGCTAAGCATGTTTACAATGAAAGAACACAAAGTCGTTACCCGCATAGATCTTGTATTTTATGGAAGGAGACAGAAGAAAATATAAAATAAATATATAGCCCATTTGTAATAAGTGCTCAGTGGAAAACCATTAAAGCTGTGAAGGTTTATATGAATTATTTGGTTAAAAGGGAGGGAGAATACAATTTTAAATAGGGTGATCACTTGAAAAAGTAACTTCAGACAGTAACTTGCCTGGGTAGTTTTTAAAACAGCAAATGGATTAGTGTGTTTGTGGCAGGCAAGGGAGAGAAAGAGTAGAAGAGTTCAAAGAAGCATGATCATGTAGTGCCTTGTAGGTTAAAGAAAAAGGCTCTGCTTTTACTCTTAAATGCATGTGGAAGACAGAATTTTAAATGAACAAATATAACCAAATTTATATTTTAAAAAGTCACTCAAACTTCTGGATTGAGAGTAGACTGGAAGATGGTGGATACAAATCAGGAGCATCATTAGAAAGTTATTGCCATATCTAGAGAAGGGTGATAGAAGTTTGGTCATGGGGTAGAGTTGTGGTTGAATTCTTTGGTATATTTTTAAGTTAGTGACGAAAGCTTTACATGACATATTAGCAATGGGGTTGAAATACAGATAAAATCCATCATGTCTCATGTTTTTTACCTGAACACCTAGAAGGATGGAGCTGACAACACTAAGATGGGGAAGATCACAGGAGAAGCAGATTTGGTGAGGATTATTAGTAACTCAGATATATTATGTTTGAGATGCCAGTTGAATGTCCCATGAGAGATTTATTTAAATCTTGTGTTTATAATTAATCTCTGCTGTCTCTTATATATATTTTTTACTGGCTAATAAAACTTAGAAGGAAAGAGAAGTAACTCTAAAATCACAAGTGGAAAACCCAACATTATATACGTAATCATTGTCTCTACTGATGGTACCTCTATATGGGTTATGGTAGTGATAAAATAAGGAGCAGATTAGCCAAATTTCTGATGACTGTTGTTGACTTACTTCTCTCGCATTCAAGAGAGTATATTGAAATGCAAACTAAGGTGACTGAAAGTAGTGTAAATTAGTTAAGACTCAAATCAGTACCAAATTTCAGTACTTTACCTATTACTAGAAAAATATTCCATATGACACCTTTAACAATTAACCACAAGCTAAAAACTTAAAAGGTAAAGTGAAATCCAATCAGTGATACTTTAAAATTGTAAGGTCTTTCAGAAAATTTAGTATAAAAATAAATAACACTCCAATTTTAACCTTTAATCATAGACCCTTTTACTTCCTATGACCTATTTATAAATGCATGTAAACTAGGATTATAATCATACCCGAATGGTAGATACTTACCTATTTATTCTCAGAAACTTCTTTTAATATTTTGTGAAGTAGGCTGTAAGACCCTCTCATTTCATAGGTTAAAGTCTCTCACAAGAGTAATCTATGCCCCTCATATAAATAAACATATTTTCCATTATTTATTGAATATTCCAAAGCATGTCTAGTCAAAGCTCAGAGCCTGGACGACAGTATGAATTTATGGCACGCACAGACCCCTGTCTGTGGATGTGCATGTGTGTCTCACATGCACACACACAGATGCAATAAGGTCATGGTTTTAGAATAATGATGGTTTTAATACTTGATGCTGCTTCACATCAAAACTTAATTGACTGGAAGGAATAATGCAAAAGCATCTTGAATGATGCCATCTATCTATATTAATTTACAAAGGTTACACATTGGTGTTTCAGAAGACTTCTGCCTCACAAATGTAACTATTAATTATGATGCTACTAGGATATTTGTAATCACTTCAAAATTAACCTTTATATTCTCAGGAGATTTGTATTTATAAGAGTCACTTGCTGTCTCACAGAGAAACTAATTAGTCAACAACTGATAAGTACAGAAAGAACACAAATTAGTTCTTTGTTTACTGCTACATGATTGTACCATATAATTGTATTGTAATTAAAATGTTTTATATTGCAAACAAAAAATATTTAATTCAAGGATACATAATAACAGCAGTTTCAAGTGTTCCATGAAATATACTGACAAATTCACAAGGGTTTACTGTTTAGGCATTCACAATGCAATAAATAAAAGGTGAAAAATAACTATAATATGACAATTATCAAAAGACCTTCTTCTCTTTCATTGCAATTTTTTGAAATTCTAACTGAGATCCTAGCTTCATAAAAACCAGAAAATATTGTGAAATAAAGAGAACAAAAAGATATAAACATGGGAAATAGGTCAAATATTTTTTCTGTAGAAAAACATGTTTTCTATTATGTCTCATAAAAAAATAGTGTTTTCAAATAGAGAATAGGTTTACAGAGAAATCTTGACTGTCAATTACCCAATTAAAGTTACAATTACTACTAAGTCATTTCCTTAACCTTTTTATTGTTTAATAAAAATTGAAAAAAAAATGGCAATAGTTTTGGGGTTAAATTTTTAGTTATTTTTATTTTGCATGAACGAAAGCCTTGATTATGGCAACTTATTTTGAGTTATTAACAAAATGCCATTAGCCTGTGTTATTTATAGTGCTAAATAATCAAAACATACAAAAATGTAGGTCTTAATGTTTTTCACTATAGTGATAACAGGTTTAAATTTTTTTCTATATACTCATATTTTATTTCTTCATTTGAAGAATATTTTTTTATTTTCAGTAATTATAATTGATTCTTCTTTATATTCTCATTTTATTCTATATTTGAACATATTTCTTTTATTTCATAATATTTTCTGTTGGGCCATCCATGGTAAATTTATTTTTAAGTCACTTTCATATTGCTCTTTATTTCTCCCATTTATCTAGTTAAATCTTTCTGATTTTTAAAGTTGGTAGTTATCAGAATGATAACTGATTAATTTTTCTGATTAATTATTTTCATGGATATCAAATTATGACTTCATAGGTTGAGTTGAAGTAGGAGTTTATTGCTTTGTTTTTCTCTGCAGTGCTCATCCTTTGGTGTCTAGGAATTCTGAAATTTTTTCTACCTAACACCTGCACTACAAAGGAAATCATCAACAAAACAAAGAGACAACCAACCAACTGGGAAAAAATATTTGGAAACAATGCCTCTAATAAGGGGCTAATATAAAAAATATACAAAGAACTTGTACAACTCAACAAGAAAAAAACAAGCAATCCAATTAAAAAATGGGCAGAAGACCTTAACAGACACTTCTCTCATGAAGACATACATATGGCCAACAGATATATGAAAAAATGCTCCACTTTACTAGTAATTAGGGAGATGCAAATAAAAACCACAGTGAGATACCATCTTACTTACACCTGTTAGAATGGCTATAATCAACAAGACAAGGGATAACAAGTGCTGGAGAGGCTGTGGGCAAAAAGGAAACTTCATACACTGCTGGTGGGAATGTAAACTGGTACAACCATTATGGAAGGCTGTATGGAGATTCCTCAAAAATTTACAAATGGAATTACCATATGACCCAGCCATCCCTCTACTGGGCATCTACCCAAAAAACCTGAAAACCTTAATCTTTAAAGATGTTTGTACCCGCATGTACATTGCAGCACTGTTCACAGTGGCCAGAACATGGAAACAACCAAAATGCCCTTCGATAGATGACTGGATAAAGAAGATGTGGTACATTTACACAATGGGATACTACTCAGCGCTAAGAAATGATGAAATACAGTCATTAAATGTGACAACATGGATGGACCTAGAGACCATCTTATTAAGCGAAATAAATCAGACTGAAAGAATCAGGAGACATATGACCTCACTTATAGGTGGAATATAAAACTGAAAGTCACAAAGACACAGAGACCTATGGACACTCTCAATAGCTGGGTGATTGCCTGAGGGAGGGGGAGGAGGGGGGAAGGAGAGAGGGAGAGGAGGTGGGAGTGGGCACCAGCATTATGGACACACTCAGCGGTTTGGTGGTTACCTGGTGAGGAGGGAGGAAGGGGGAGGGAGGGTTGGGGGGGTGGGAGTGGGCACAGGATATATGGTGATGGAAGGGGAGCTGATTCTGGGTGGTGGGCACATAATGTGATGCATGGGTGATGTGATGTGGACTTGTACATCTGGAAACTATCTAATTTTTACCAATCAATGTCACCCCATTAAATTTAACAATATAAATAAATAAATAAATAAATAAATAAATAAATAAATAAATAAAACAACCCACCTACAGTCATGGTGGCATGACCCAGATCCTGACACTGAGCTATGCCTGCTTTTTTTCCTCCCCCAAGTAGGGGGATTTAAATAAGCTGTAACCCCAGAAATAGTTGCAAGGTGTTTTTTACAGTGTATTTCACAATGAAATCTCAATCAGCCCTTGCCTCATATCCATGAGACTTGCTTCTGTTCCCCTATCTTCTATGAACACTCATAGTAGCATTTTTTACCAGCAGGAGGAGTATTCCTTCCCTTTAGCCCTATACATCCCATTGTACTTTGGTTTCATAAGTGGGACAGCTATGCTGATCTTTAATTGATAAGTATTCTAAGGTTTTCTGACTCTCAGGTGACAAGAAATGGTGCATGATTTCAAAGAAAAAAGACATGCAGAGGCTGCTAATTTTGCTCCCTATTCTTCATTTACAACCATATTATTATTGTTGGACATTTCTTCATATCCTAGCA
This sequence comes from Craseonycteris thonglongyai, assembly GCA_004027555.1. NCBI lineage: Eukaryota > Metazoa > Chordata > Mammalia > Chiroptera > Craseonycteridae > Craseonycteris > Craseonycteris thonglongyai. Next base: position 22,836 of record PVKE010017900.1, read on the forward strand.
ACAAAAGACCAAACTTTATTTCCAGTGTGGTCTAGTAAAGTGAAAGTTTTTGACATGAAAATAGCAAAGTGGTTAAAGGCATTAACTTTGACATTAGAATGTTAAGGTCAAATCTTACCACTTTAGCAAATCATTTATCCTTTAAGAACTTTGCTGTCAGTCATACAAAACGAAGATCATTGTGTTACCACTTAATAATAATTGAGAAGAATAAATGAGCAGTGCTTAAATTGTAGCATGTCCACTAAATATTATTTACATTATTTATAAATGTGTAACCAGTTCCTTACCTTATGAACTATCCCCTACTGCAAATTATGAACTTCAACTAGAAAAAGATGAAAATACCTCTTTCAATTTCAAATTCTTCAGTTTATACTTAAACTTTTAAATATACTGGAAATATATTCACATTTTTTTGATTATTAGTATTCATCCATCATGTGTCAGAAGAATGGTCAAGAATTGGAGGTTTTAATGTTTGGTGTGACACTTTCTGACTACTCTTTGGATGTGACCTGAAAGAACAGGCAACTCTGAATTGCCATGTGGGACATACTCTTCACCACTGACTCAGAAAGCACTACATTTTGGTTTTATAGAATGAAACATGGAAGTCATGATGCCAATAAGAAGAATCTTTCCTATAGTTCTTGAAATATGAGCTATTTGCTACAATAACTATAAAAGTTCTGATATTGGAGATAGTTTTGTTTTCCTTACGACTATATCACTCACTAACTGTGTGACTGCAGATACATTATTTAAAATATTCGACTCTTAGTTCTTCATCTCTAAAAAGAGGAAATACTATTTTGTAAGTTTGTTGTGACGATAAATGAGATAATGCATATGTATCTGTACAGATGCAAAGTTTATTCCCCCCCCCTTTTTTTTTAACAAATCTATTTTTAAATTCCATTAGGAAACCATCATAACAGTTGGCTAACCTCAATAGTATAATAACTTTTTTAAAATTATTTATTATTGTTTTTATCCTTCACTTTAAGATCACAAAATTATTAAATCTGTAACAAATAGCTGATTCAAACTCCATTTCTTAACCCCTTCACTTGTGTCTGATTTTTTGTTAGAGGCTGTAAAAGCTAAATTTTCATTTTCTAATTTCTTGTGCAAGTAAGAGTGATTGTGTAACACAGTTCTGGCTAATGAAATATATGGAAAAGTCTGTCTAAGCCTCATCCCTTCCTTTCTGCTTCCTGTTTGAAACATGAATATGGTACCTGGGGATAAATAGCCATCTTTCAATCACTGATCAACAAGCTAATATGCTGAAGAGGTTTGGAATAGAGAGATAGAAAAAAGCTTGATTTCCTAGGAGAACCACTGAGTTACTGTACTATATCTCTATTCCCTCCTTCTGGAATTATTGTTGTATGAGAAAAAAGAAAAGTCATTTGATTTGACAGTTGACTGGTTTTCTGATGTTTGCTACTGAATGCATTACTATCTGACTCATATTTAAGTTTTGTGTCTGAGTAAATGAAAAATTTGGCTAAGCAATGTTGAAATAAATCTTAAAATCTATGGTCATTAAGGAGTTATAATCTTGAATGCTTGTATTTTCTTCATATGCCCATTTTTTTGTCATTTTGTACTGTATTCCTCCCTCACTCCATATTGTCTAAATTAAAATTTCAATTAAAATAGTATGCATATTAATCAAATAGCACAGAAATACTTATAATGCAATGATAGCAATTCTCTGTACTGTTTTACAAAGCAATTTGTACTAGTTGTACAAAGCAGTAATTCAGCTACTTATAGGCAATCCTTTAACTTTTTTGCTTATTTTCCTGATTCTTTCGTATTTCTACAAAACATAATATTTATTAATTTATAAAGTTGAGACATTATCTGTTAACTTTCCATTACTATAGATGATTATGTGGCTCACATTCAACTCCATATCCCTTCTTATCCTTTCAATATTGTTATATCATTAATTTTATTGAAATTATTAATCAGCTTTTAAGCTATCGTGAATGAAATGATGATGTATGCTTATAATTCTCTTTTATGCAGCTTTCCTCCCTTGAATTTTTTCCTTGAAGTGTTATAAAATGTGCTTAACAGTGAGTATATTTTGTTCATTTCACTGAGCTCTCAATGAGTCTACTCATTCAGATGACTGACATGTTTCATTTCTGAGAAATATTTGCAATTACTTTTGTTATATCTTTCTAATATTGAATCTCATAGACATTATAGTCTCAATTTCTTAAGCTCTTTTTTCTCTCATAGTTGCTTTTTATCTTATTTTCTAGATTTGTTTTTTTTAATTTTATCTAATTTTTATATTGGATATTTTTTAGTTAAGCTATTATATTCTAAACTTTCAAGAGCTCTTTCTTAATACTTTAAATAGGATTATTTTCTGTGTATGTAGTTATTTCATATACTTCAAAGGTGTACGAGAATTGAATTTTCTTAAATTTTTGTAAGGTAGACAGGATGGAAATTTTTGTTTGTTTGTTTTGATTCTATGAGAGAACAATATTTATTCCAGGTTTGCATTTATCTGTTTCTTTTGTTATACAAATTTCATATGTTATAGGTTTTACTGATAATTATCGATCCATTCATTATATTTATTAATGACATAGTTTATAAATTTGATAAGTTTTGAGAAAGGAAGGAAGGTTTATATCAAGTGTGTCTGTGTAAAAAGTTTGCTTTTTCACTGGGGAAATTTCAGGTGTCAGTTTTTTTAGGAATTCTGGAACAATTAGCTTCCAGGCTGCTGGTATATGTTTGAGGGTTGAGGGTATGGATCTTAGAAGTCAACTGTTTGATATGGAGACTTTCAATTCATTTTTTTTTTTAAGATTTATTTTATTGTTTTTGACAGAGACAGAAACAGAGAAAAGGGGAGGGCCCAGAGCAGTCTCCATAGTTGTACATTGTTAGTTTTTCGACATGGTTTCATTCAACACAAGTGGGTAGGGGCCATGTATTGCAGAAACTGGGCTGGGGGCCTCCTGCATGGGAGGCATGCTCCCTCAAGCCAGGGGCTAAACCAGGGGACAAGAACCAAACTGGGGGGCTCCCACTTGGGAAGCACACCCCTGTTCAGCATATGGGTCCACACGAGCCAGGGGCCGGAATTCAGTCCTTGGTCCCTGGAGCTGCAAAGCAAGCACTGAACCCACTGAGCCATCCTGGCTTCCCTTAAATTCATTCTTTATTTTCACCTCTGTATGTCAAATTCTACCTTCAGCCTCTACTTGGCATCTCTGATTTGAGAGCCTTCTTTTTGTTTTTTACCAGAATGGCACTATAGAAATTTGAGTCTTGTCAATCTCTGAGTAAGGTTAAAGGAGAGAAAATATTGATTCCTCTACATATTAACTTCCAACCAATCCACACATTAATTTAACTTGTCCCGCCTTTCTCTCTCTCTCTCTCTCTTAATATTTCTCTTACAGTTGATATACTATTACTCAGTGATAAGAAAAGATGAGATGCTGCCATTTGCAACAACATGGATAAACTTGAAATCATCATGCTAAGCAAAATGAGCCAGACAGAAAAAGCTAAGAATCACATACATGACTTCACTCATATGTGGAATATAAAACTGAAAACAACAACAACAAAAAAATTCTCATGGACACAGTCAATAGTTTAGTGGTTACCTGAGGATACAGAGGGAAGGGAGTGGGAGAAGAGGGAGGGAGAGTTAAATATATAGTAATGGAAAGAGTTGTATACCTGGAACCTATATAATTTTTACTGACCAATGTAACCCTAATAAATTTAATAATAAATAAATAAATAATAAAATTTAAACATTAAAAAGAAAGATATTCAGTATTTTTTATATTAGTTTTAGGTGTATAGCATAGTTGCTAGATGTTTATATAATTTACAAAGTAATCCTCCTTTTTAGTCTAGCACCCATCTGGCAATATACATAGTTATTACCATATTATTGATTATATTTTATATGGTTTATTTTACATCCCATGACTATTTTGTAACTACTAATTTGTACTTTTTAATTATTCATCTTTTTCTCCCACTTTCCCAATCTACTCTCTTTTTTAGCAGCATCTTAGATTAGATCTCTATGATTCAATGAGTCTAATCAACTTTCTTCTTGTTTGCATCAGTGTGAGAATACTCTATACTATATTTTCTCTCTCTCTCTCTCTCTCTCTCTATATATATATATATATATATATATATATATATGTATATGCATTTATTTACACAATAGTTTATAAAGTTTTGTCCACAAGTCTCTCTTCAATTTTTATTTATGTGGATTTTCTTTTCCATAGTCATATTTTAATGAACAGTGAGAAAACTAAGAGAGAAGCATATATGGTCAATCTACATAAACAATAAGAATCTTTTAAATTATATATAATATATTTATATAGTATAGCAAACCTAGGAATAGCTGAAGGCATACCAAAGATAGCAATTAGAATGGGTTCTGAAATATGTAACTTTTTATGAGTATAGATTTGTTAGTGCTCTCTCAAAAGAGCCCATCAATTGACAAACAAAAGCAGAATGATAAATAAATATATGGAAAACACTGCTAATTAGAAAAACTTAACATTTAGCCTAGAAGTGATCAGCTGGCAGTGAGGGATTTAATGCTCAAATGTCGAGACTAGTTCTTCTGTCTTTCATCAGAATAAACAATCAGGCAAAATGTTAACTGCTTTCCTCAAAAAAAAATTTTTTTACAGACTTTGCAATAGCAACATATCTATTTAGAGAATTGTGGAATTTCTTTCACATAGACTGAGATTATATAGACAAGTTCTACAAATTCAATATTATATGAAAGTGTATATGAATGTAATACAGAGGTCTAGATTTAGAGTCATAGACAAAATACATAATAAATATAGGAGCAGTCCCAATATTGCATGTAGATGGCACTCATTGCATTACTGTCCTATGTCTGCAAATTTGGTGGTTTAAATAATAGAAATTTATTTTTTCATAGTTCTGGAGGCCAGAAGTCCAAAATCAAGCTGTCATCAGGGCCGTGCTTTATCTCTAGGAGAGAATCTGTCCTTTGCCTTCTTCCAGCTTCTGGTAGCTGCTGGCATTCCTTGACTTACCAGTACAAGCACATCCCCCCAGTCTCTGCCTCGTTGATCACAATGCCCCCTTTGTCTTCTCTCTGTCGTCTACTCTGTCTCAAATTTAACTGTTTCTTTCTCTTATAAGAACATTTTTCACAGGATTTAGGGCCCACTTGGATATTCCAGGGTGATCTCATTTCAAGTTCTCTAATTTATAGTGGCAAAGAACCATTTTCCTACCCATCACAGGTCTCATAAATTAGGACAATGGTATGTATTCCAAGTTAATAAGGAGAGATGTCGTATAGACTTAGGTAAATACATTAATATTAAAAATGGATTTGAATCCTGAATTGAATTCATTACTTATTAATTCTGTAATGTATCAGTCCTTTAATTGTTCTGTACCTCAGGTTCCTAATTTGTGTTAGAGACAATAAGACTACTTTCATTAGATTGTTGTGAAGACTAAGTAAGTGACTATACATAAAGTATAGTAGACTCTCCATTAACCGAACCTCAAGTAATCAGCAAAAATGAGAGTACCAGTTGTTTGAGTCCCTAATAGAGAGTCTACTAACCTTTATTTGGCATCAACCAATAACCATGGGTGCAATTTAACTGACATTCTACCACACTAGGAACAATAAGCGCTTTATAAACCTTAACTATAAGAATTAATATCTTTTTTAAAAGAATCTGTTGGTAGAATCCTCATCAAATATTTTAGCAATATCTTCTTAGGTATATACCAGACAAAGGTATCAGTTCTAGTTTTTTCTTTGCTTATTTGTTTGTTTGTTTTAAGGTTTATTTTATTGTTTGATAGAAGGTGAGAAAGAAGAAGAGAATGGAGGAGGGCCCAGAGCAGTCTCCATAGCTGTATATCATTAATTGTGACATAGCTTAATTCTACACAGATGGGTGTGGGGCTACATGGGGCAGAAACCAAACTGTTGCTCCACTCCCTTCTTGGGAGGTGAGAACCTTCACCACCATCCATCCCAGCAGTCACCAGTTACACTGCAGTTTAGCACATGGGTTTGCATTGGCCGGGGGTGGCGAACCTATGGCACGCGTGCCCAAAGTGGCACTCGGAGCAATTATTTCGGCACGCGGAGCTGTGAATACCATTTTAAAAATTATTGTTTATGCTCTTATAGACATAAAAATAATCAATACCTCTATCTCACTTGATGGGTTGGCACATGAGTCGAGTGCGTATACTCTTATTTTATAAACTTTGGCACTCAATCGCCAAAAGGTTCACCACCCCTGATGCCATAAGCCAAGGCCAGGATTTGATCCTCAGTCTTCACTGTTGCAAGATATATGAAATTTTCCATGAGAGTTTAAAACAAAAGAAGTTGACCTAGTCAAGGAAACCTTTTTTTTTTCTTTTGTAGGAGCTTGCACTTGACTTGAGAACTACAGATGAGAGAACAATAAATGTATTTTATGTATATTTGCTGCTGGGCAAGAAAGGAAGGTTAGTCATTAGCAGTTATGTGTTCTAAAAAGAGAAGTCATTGTTTGCAAACACATATGAATGTAAGAGAGAAAGGTACATTTCAAGTACTGGGTTCAAGAAACTGAAAACTGTTCAGTACAATTAGTGTGCAGAAATAGATAGAGAGATAGAGTAGGTTTTTGAAAGACGAGTTGAAGATTTTAGTCTTTATTCTAAAAGCAATTGGATACCAAGCAGCATATTTCCACAAGAGTTATCATACCTAGATAGCATTTTTGAGATCGCTCTGGCTCCAGGGTGGAGAATAGGTTATATTAGAAGCCAGTGCAAATAGAGAAAGATCACTTGTAAAGGGTTGCAGTAGAAGGTGGGGGGAAGTTGATGAATATAGGATATTTAGAAAGTTCATTTGACTGACAGGACTTAGTGGTGGATTGCATGGGAATGAAGCTGAGTAAGTTTATGAAGGATATCTTTTCTGGCACAGTTAAATAAATGGTGGCATTGCTTATTGAGAGAGGGAACACAGGAAGAACATCATGTTTTGGAGCAAGTAACTGCTTTGATTTTGAGATATTAGATTTGGTATTCCTTTGAAAGTTCATGATGGGAATGCCAAGTTAGCAAATGAATATACTGGTCTAGAGTTCTGGGATCTAGGTCCAAGCTATAAAGTTTTTTTTTAATCTTTAGGAATTTATGTGAGCCAAACTGATGACAATTGCCAGAAAGCAAAATCTCAACAAATTGAGAAAACGCTCCAGAGAATGGCAGTTTTTTTTTTTGTTTTTTTTTTTTTTTTTTTTTTTTTTTTTTTTTTTTTT